>JAQZBX010010454.1:0-44326 GCA_029593785.1 Cabassous unicinctus | reverse complement strand
TTTGAGTCCAACTCTGTCACTCACAGGAGCAAGGATTCTAAAGTAGGGCCCACTGATAAGGCATGAAATTCTGGGGCTATCCACCCTTATATAGGACCTGGGTGTCTCCAGAGCCCTCAGGAGTTCCTCTGTTTGGAGTGATATCCAAATTGGAAGCCTATGAGGTCCTACTGAGATTTGCATAAGTGTTACCTCTGGGGTGAACTCCTGACTGACTTTGAAGTCTCTTAGCCATATGAACTCATTTTTTTTTACATTTCCGCCCTTTTATTTCAGGTTTTTTTCCAGTCATATTACCCATTGACATTTTTTAGTAATCCCTTATTTCCTGGGAGGCTTATCCCCAGGAGTCATGTCCCATGCTGGGAGGAAGGTAATGCATTCATATGCTGAGTTTGGCTTAGAGAGAGGCTACATATGAGCAACAAGGAGGCTCTCAGGAGGAAACTCTTAGGCACCCCATAATAATAGGCTAAGTTTCAATTTCAAGAGCAAAGACTCATAAGATTAGTCATCAATAAAAAGAGCCCATCAGTGCATCATCCTCCTTTGCCAGACACTGCCCCTGCACTTGGGAGACTGTTGCTGCTCCCTTGGAGAATATGACAGAGCTCTCCAGGTTGAGAATTCAGCATTCTCTCATTTATTGAGTGGTTCTCCACCCACTGTGACCATGCCCTGTGAGCCTTTGAACAATTTTATACAACTTTTATGTATGTTCAGGGCAACTTCCCATGCACCCACCATCCATGACACCCCCCATCAAAGATCCTCTCCCACCCCAGTTGGAACCCTTCTGTGATCCAAAGCTTCTTTAAAGATGAAGCCAATACAATAGCCAAATATAATTAATAGGAAAATGAAATAATAATGATGTTTAAATGTAATAGATAAAATACGTGAAACTTAAAAAAAAAACTAAAACTAAAATAAAATAAAAAGATTGGGTTATTCAAAAAATGAGAAAAAACTTTTAACAAATTAAAAAAAAATTTTTTTTGACCTTTCCCCTCTTATCACTGCAATATCTGGGGTCCAGTCTGTACCGTGGCACCTTCCCACTCTGACTCCCCAGTGTCTCACTATTTTTCATTTAATTTTCAAAGAAGTTTTAGGTCACAGAAAAGTCACACATAGAATACAAGAAACTCTCATATACCCAACCTCTTCCCCCTTTCTTCATCCCATATTAAAACCTTTTTATATGTGGATGGTAGCATTGTTATAACTGATATACAGATAGTGAAACATAGCTACTAAATGTTGTCAATGGTTTACAGTATAGTTTACATTTTAGATGGTACACTTTTATAAATTTTGAAAATATTTACCATGTCTTGTGTCCATCCTGTAAGGTAATGAAAAACATTTCCACTGGCCACTAAATACCCCCTGTTTGAGCTATTCTGTTCCTAGTTCCCCACCCTTCCCCGTGGCCCATGAGGACTGCCTGGCTTGACTCATTGAATGAGAAGAATCATAGTTGCATCCAACACAAAGTCTTGACACACTGGTTTGTCCTCTCCTATTAGGAACCGCCCTTGCTTTTAAGAGATGCCCACCTGTCTATTTCTGAGCAAATCGGTCCTCCCAAAAATGGGAGTTCATCTCCTTCCCTCTTATTGTGTGGGTCTCCACCCACTGATATAACACATTATGACAGAATGAACACTCACACACTCCCTAGAAGCCTGCTCCAGATACACCCTGTCACGAATGCCCCCACAACCAAATCCCTAAACCAATGACAATTGCTTGTCATTTTGTCTTAAAAGCATTCCCACCTCTGTACTTTCAACCTCATACTCACAAATCCCAAGTGTTCACCTTGTCCCTCTCCCATCTCCCCCCTCAGTATCCTGGATATTCTAACTCAAACTTCCCAATCTACCCACTTGACAATGCTGCACCACCCAACCCAACATATCACTACCCATCTGTCCTATCCCTTCAATACACAACTACACTCTTTCACTGTACCATAGGTTATGTCCATATGGGTGATGGCTCACAACTTTCTCTTCTCTTTCTCTTTTTGTACACCTAGCTTTCAGACAATAGTTCTCAGAGACAGCTCAATTTCCTTACTAATATCAGTGATGTCATATACTGTTCTTCAATGCCTGGCTTGCTTCACTCAACATAAGGTCTTCCAGATTCATCCATGTTATCCCATGTGTTAGCACTTTATTACTTCTTACACCTGAGTATTATTCCATTGTATGTATGTACCACATTTTGTTTATCCATTCATCTGTTGATGGGCACCTGGGTTGATTCCTAACTTTGGCAATGGTGAACAATGCTGCTATAAACATTGGTGTGCATATATCTGTTCTTGTCTTTGCTTTCAGTTCTTCTGGGTATATACCCAGCAGTGGGTTTGCTGGATCATATGGATGATCTATAGTTACTCTTTTGAGGAACTGCCAGACTTTCCTCCACTGTGGCTGGACCATTCCACAATCCCACCAGCAGTGGATGAGGGTTCCCAATCCTCCACATCCTCTCCAACATTTATAGTCTGCTGTTTTTCTTAATAGCCACCATTCTAATGGGTACAAGATGGTATCTCAAAGTAGTTTTGTTTCGCATTTCTCTAATAGCTAGAGATATGAAGCATTTTATCATGTGCTTTTTAGCCATTTGTATTTCTTTCTCAGAGAAGTATCTTTTCAGGTCACTTGCCCATTTTTTAAATGGGTTGTTAGTCTTTTTATTTTTGAGTTGTAGCTTTCCTTTATATATGCAGGATATTAGGATCCTATCAGATATATGGTTGCCAAATATTTTTTCCCATTGGGTAGGCTGCCTTTTTATTTTCTTGATAACGTCCTTTAAGGTACAAGTTTTTTAATTTTGAGGAGATCCCATTTATCTATGTTTTCTTTTGTTGCTCGTGCTTTGGGTATGAAGTTCATGAAACCATTTCCTATTACAAGGTCCTGTAGATGCTTCCCTAAATTATCTTCCAAGGTCTTTATGGTCTTGGCTCTTATATTTTGATCTTTGTTCCATCTTGAGTTGACTTTCATATAAGGTGTGAGATGGTGTTCCTCTCTCATTCTTTTGGATATGGATATGCAGTTCTCCAAGCATGACTTATTGAAGAGGTCATTCTCTCCCAACTGAGTGGGATTGGTGGCCTTGTCAAATATCAGGTAACTGTATATGCAAGGATTTATATCAGAACTCTCAATTCAGTTCCATTGGTCAATGTGTCTATCCTTGTGCCAACACCTTGTGGTTTTCACCACTCTAGCTTTGTAATATGTTTTAAAGTCAGGTAGTGTGATACCTCCAACTTCATTTTTTTTCAATATCTTTGGAGATTTGGGGGCTTTTACTCTTCCAAATAAATTTTGTAGTTAGTTTTGCCAATTCAGTAAAAAAAAATGCAGTCTTGATTTTTATTGGGATTCCATTAAATCTGTAGATTATTTGGGTAGGATAGACATCTTGATGATGTTTAGTCTTCCCATCCATGAACAGGGAATATTCTTACATTTATTTAAGTCTTCTTTGATTTCCTTTAACAGTTTTGTGTAGTTTTCTGTATATAAGTCCTTTATATCTTTAGTTAAATTTATTCCTAGTTATATGATTCTTTTAGTTGCTATTGTAAATGGTATTTTTTTCTTCAATTCATCCTCTGATTGCTCGTTATTGGTGTACAGAAATGCTACTGATTTTTGAGCATTGACCTTATAGCCTGTGATGTTACTGAACTCCTTTATAAGTTTTAGAAGTTTCTTGTAGATTTCTCAGGGCTTTTTACATAAAGGATCATATCTTTGCAAATAATGAAATTTTTACCTCTTCTTTTCCAATTTGGATGGCTTTTATATATTTTTTTTGCCTCAGTGCTTGAGCAAGTACTTCTAAGACAACGTTAAATAAGAGTGATGACAGTAGGCATCCTTGTCGTGTTCCCAATCTCAGAGGGAAGGCTTTTAGTATTTCCCATTGAAGATGATGTTAGCTTTGGGTTTTTCATATATACCCTTTATCATGTTTAGAGAGGTTCCTTCTATTCCTATCTTTTCAGAGTTTTTATGAGGAAAGGGTGCTGTATTTTTTCAAATGCTTTTTCTGCATCTACAGATATGATCTTGTGATTTTTCTTTCAATCTGTTTATGTGGTGTATTACATTGATTGATTTTCTTATGTTGAACCATCCTGTATACCTGGGATGAAACCCACTTCGTCATGGTGTATAATTCTTTTCATATGTTCTTGAATGCGATTAGCAAGTACTTTGGTGAGGATTTTAGCATCTAGTTTCATTAGAGTTATTGGTCGGTAATATTCTTTTCTTGTGGTATCTTTGTTTGGCTTTGGTATTAGGATAATTTTGACATCATAGAATGAGTTAGGCAACGTTCCTTCTACTTCTATTTTTTTGGAAGGGCTTAAGCAGAATTGGTGTTAGCTCTTTCCAAATGTTTCATAGAATTCACCTTTGAAGCCATCTAGTCCTGGGCACTTCTTGGTTGGGAGATTTTTGGTGACTAAGTATATATCTTTCCTTGTAATTGGACTGTTGAGTTCATCAATTTCTTCTTTCATCAATGTAGACTGCTTATGAGTTTCTTGAAATTTGTCCATTTCCTCTAGATTATCATTCTTGTTGGCATATAATTTTTCAAGGTATCCTCTTATGATACTCTTTTTTTTGGTGGGGTCAGTAGTGATATCTGCTTCTTCATTCCTTATTTTGTGTATTTGCATATGATCTCTCTTTTTCTTTGTTAGTCTGGCTGAGGGTTTGTCAATTTTATTGATCTCAAAGAATCAGCTTTTGTCTTTATTTTTCTAGTGCTTTCTTATTTTCTATTTCATTTAGTTCTGCTGTAATCTTTTCATTTCTTTCTTTCTACTTCCTTTGGGGTTAGTTTGTTGTTGTTTCCCAATTCCTCCAGGTGTGCAGTTACGTCTTCATTTTTAGATCCTTCTTCTTTTTAATATATGCATTTATGGCTATGAATTTCACTCTCAGTACTGTTTTGGCTGCATCTCATATGTTTTGATATGTTGCATTGTCATTTTCATTCATTTCAAGGTAGTTACTGATTTCTTTTGAGTTTTCCTTCTTGACCCACTATTTGTCCAAGAGTGTGATGTTTAGCTTCTATGTCTGTGTGCTTAATATGGTTTTCTGGCCCTTAGTGATTTCCAATTACATTCCATTGTGGTCAGAGAAGTTACTTTGTATATTCTCAATCTTTCTGAATTCATTGAGAGTTGTTCTGTGACCTAGCATGTGGTCTATCTTGGAGTATGGTTCATGTGCATTCAAGAAGAATGTATATCCCACTGTATTTGGGTGCAGTGTTCTGTATAAGTCTATTAGGTCTTGGTCTTCTAATGTATTATTCAGTGTCTTTGTTTCTTTATTGATTCTCTGTCCAGATGTTTTGTCTAATGGTGAAAATGGTGTATTAAAGTCCCCCACTATAATTGTAGAGGCACTTATTTCTCCACTTCGTCTTTCCATGATTTCTTCATGTATTTTGTAGCACACTGATTAAGTGCATAAATGTTTATAATTGTTCTATTTTCTTGAAAGGTTACCCCTTTTACTAATATATGGTGCCCATCTTTGTCTCTTACAATAGTTTTGCATTTAAAGTCTATTTTGTCTGATATTAGGATAGCTACTCCTCCTCTTTTTGGTTATTGTTTTCTTGTAAAATTGCTTTCCAGCCATTTACTTTCAGCCACTTTGAATCCGTGTCTAAGGTGGGTTTCTTGTAGACAACATATAGATGGGTAATATTTCCTTATCCATTCACACAATATGTGTCTCTTGACTTGTGAGTTTAATCCATTATCATTCAGTGTTATTATTCTCATTGAATTTCTTACATCAGCCATATTTTCTTTGGGTTTATGTATGTCATATATTGTTTTTATTTCTCTTTTTGTCTTTTTAGTTGTTCTTACACTTTCTTCCAATTCTCTCTCTCCTGTTTTTTCCTTTAAACCTGTAGAACTTTCTTTTGCATTTCTTGAAGTGCAGGTTTCTTATTGGCCTATTCCCTTAATTTCTGTTTGTCTGTGAATATTTTGAGCTCTCCACTGTTTTTGAATGTCAGCTTTGCTGGATAGAGAATTTGTGGCTGGAAGTTGTTTTCTTTTAGTACCTTGACTATGGCATACCCCTGTCTTCTGGCCTCCATGGTTTCAGATGAGAAATCAGTACTTAATCTTATTGTATTTTACCTGTATGTGATGGTTCTCTTTTCTCTTGTGGCCTTGAGTAGTTTTTTTTTTGTCTTGAGCATCGGACATTTTGATAATTATATGTCTTGGAGTAGGCCTGTTGGGATTGATACTGTTTGGGGTGTGCTGTGCTTCCTAGACATATTCATCCATCTCCCTCAATAGGGTTGGAAAGTTTTCAGCCACTATTTCCTTCAACACTCCTTCTGTTCTCATTCACTTCTCTTCTCCTTCTGGGATGCCTATAATGCATATGTTTGTGCATTTTGTTTTGTCGGTTAAATCCCTAAGTCTCTGCTGGATTTTTTCTATCTTTTTATTCTATCTGTTCTATTATCTATTTGATTTCAGATAATCTTCCACATCACTAATTCTTTCTTCTGCCTGTTTGAATCTGCCATTATGTGAATCCAGCATCTTTTTTATTTTTTAGATTGTGCTATTCATCACCATCATATCTGTTATCTTTTTATGTATGTTTACAATTTCTTCAATATGTTCTCCCAGTGCCTTCTTAATATTCTTAATCTCTTCCTTCACTTCATTAAGTTGGTCCATGATATTTTTTTGGACAGTTTTAGTTGTTTGATGTTCTGCATCTCTTCCTGGTTTTTAATTTATTCATTGGAATAGTCCCTGTCTTCCTGTTTCTTAGTATAGTTTTGATTATCTTCTCTCTGTGTTGTAGACTTTTATTTAGCTGGTGGTTCTGTGTGTGTGTTAAGTTTTCTCTTTGACACTTTGGTCTTCTTGTTGTATTTCCTTGCTTGTTTCTATGTTCCCTTGAAGGAAAAAGATTAGGGTCAGAGGATTCAAAAGAGATAAGAAAGGAAAAAGGATATTAGTAATAGTGATAAAAGTTAGAAGAGGGGCAATATCAGATTTAGCAAAATGAATATTTAAGTCATGTAGGCTGTGTAGAGTAATATGGGGGAAAAAGTGGAGTACTTACAATGGAATGGAAAACCAAATAAAGAAAAATATATTGAATGAATTAAAAGGCCATAATGATGAGGATAGAGAGTAAGAGTAAAGAAAGGGCTGAAAGGAAAAAGTTAATTTAAAAAGTAAAGAAAACAGAATAAGCCATTAGCATTGATAGACAAAATTGGTATAAAAAAGGGGGAAACAAAGGGAAGAGGGAAACACAGCAAACACTATAGAAGACAGAAGTACCTATTTAAAAATTAAAAAGAAAAACAGGGAGGGACAAGAAAGTGGGGAAAAAGAACAAAAACCAAACACTCAATCGAGCAATCATACAAAAACTTAGGAAAAACAGCTTTCCCTCTTAGGCTTCTGAAGAGCTTCTCAGGCTTCCGGTGTTCATCAATCAATTACCCTGCAGCCTGCTCTCTGCAGGTCTTGAATTGGGTTTTAGTGAGTAAACTAAGTTAAATTTAAAAATAAGCAAAATTTTTAAGAAAAATGAGACTCAAGAGAAGCTAATACAAAAATAATGTCTATGTTTTTCCTGTCCTAAAGTATCAATTGGGTGTTTGATAATCCAGTGAAATTGAATGAGGGACCTCATGTATTTAAATTAGAAATTCCTCAACTGAGCTAAACTTTCTCCTTGGGTCAGTTAACTAGAGAGCTATCTATTCACTTTCTGTAGAATAGGTTTAACTCTTTGTGGATGGGTAGTTTCCTGCTGTTTAGGAGTCATTCTGTCCCTTCCCCCTTTCTATTTGTATTGTTTTCTCTCCCAGGGCCACAGGATGAGATAGGCTGTGTGACTGGATCTCCCTTCCCTCTCCTGGTCAGGTTGAGTTCCCTTCTGAAATTGAAATGTAACCCTGGTATCCAAACTCACTGTAGAGAAATGACCCTCAACTCTCTTTCAGGCCTCCTCCTCTTCCCAAGGGGCCCTAAATAGGCCCTTTGAAGGTTATTACGTGCTTCCTACAGCTTGCCTCCCTTAAGGGAGTTGGAATTTTGATAGTTTTAGCACCAGAGTAGTCAATTGCCTGACTGTACCCTCTCCTAGTCCAAGTTCCTTTTTACCTGGTAAGCTAAGTATATCAGGCTGCCTTAGCAGATTTGCCTCTCCACTCTTGCTGGAAACACATTATGCCAGCTGATATGCTCCCTAAAGTTCAAAGGGGGTCCAGGTAACCAAACCCACAGAAAGGAAACCCCTCTCCACCCTTCACCTGGACCCTTTTACTCCTGGTTAAAGCTCCCTTTCTCTCAGTGGCTGGAGGGAGACAGGGTTGTTTTATTGAGGTGGGGCTTAGCCACCCACTATTTCCAGCCACAAAGGCAAGAAACTCATGGTTTTCCCTTAGGCTTTTTATCTCTTTGTCCAGTTTCTTCCAGATCGATGCCCTGAAGTCTCCTGCTCTGTAGGTTCCCAAAACAGTTCACTCGGGCAGGGTCTTGACATTTCTCAGCCATTTTTTGTCAGAGAGTTGGTGAGTGCTCACTTAAATCTATTCCATCTTGCTCTATCTCACCTATTATTTTTATTTTAAAAACATTGATAGTAGCCAGCAACAGCCATCCAATTCCATTGTCCTTAATTGACTATTTCTCTGACCTTCTGAGATACCAGAAATATAGTACTCTGCTGTATATCTGCTTCCAGTTCTCCAGGGGTGAAGGATTACAATTGCACTATGATTGGGCCAAGGACTCTCAGTTCTAGGCCTACCATTAGTTCCTCATTTCCAGCTAGTGGCAGATGACTCAGCTCCAAGATCTCATTTTAGAGTCTTTTTCCTAAAATGATTCCACTTTTTTTCCAACTTTGTAGGTCAGGTTCCTTGGGACCCATACTCTCAGGTTTATTGGGGAGGGCTTTCATGAGGGATCAGTGAGGAAACCAGTTTCAGGAAAAAGAGAAGCTCAGTTGTGGGCCACTTGTGACAGTGGACTCAGCTGATCCCACAGGAAGTGTGATGATTAAGTTTCATGTATCATCTTGATTAGGTTATGGTGTCCAGTTATTTGGTCAAGAAAGCAATGGTCTGGTTATTTTTGTGAGGATATTTGGTAGATTTAAATCATTAGTCATTTTTTTTTTATCTATAGCTGATTATATCTACAATCAACAAAACAGATTGCCTTCAGGAATGAGAGAAATCTCATCCAATCAATTGAAAACCTTAAAAGGAGAAGTGGTGATTTCAACAGCCAGAGAGAAGAACTTCTATGCCTACTTAAGCTCACCAGATTTTCCTGCAGAATTTAACATCACCTTCATCAGAGTTTTCTCTTCTTGGTTCTGTTTCTCTGGAGGACACTGACTAGTACAAGGAGCTCTGGAGCTAGGATAGTCCTTCAAAGATGACCTGAATTGAGAAACAAGAATGTTTTGCCTTTGCATCAAATGGTTACTAGATGTATGCTGTACCTGGAGAAGAGGGTATAAATACCTAGTGGCCACCAAGAATCATCCAAATCCATACCAAGGCTCCCTTTCATCTCCCCAAGGCAATTACCGTGGAGGAAATCAATTTGAGCTGATACTTCCAGAATCTGGTGGAATGAATGCATTGATCAAGAATGCACTACATTGTGGATATTCTTGCTATCCTGATTTTGTGATAATCAGGGTAGGCTAAACATTCACTAAATTAGAAACCATGCATGTTTCCAGACCTAGTTTTTTTTCCCTAGGTCTGGTTTTGAGAATACTGGTGATAAACAAAGCTTGATTTATTACATGAACATCCTGTATGGGAAATGACTGTAACTTTGGGTATCTTTGGTCAACCTTAACAGATATAGTAGGGGGGCAGATATCACTCAAATGTTTGGGCATTTTTCTCCCATATGGAGAGACCTGGCTTCAATCTCAGGGACCTCCCAGTAAAAATAAAAAAAGTAAAATATAGAAAACATGCAGGCCACAGGGCCTCATTCATGGGTGTGCCACCAGGTCCCACGAGCAAGTGAGCCCCAGGCCCTGCAAGCAGGTGTGCTGCCAGACCCCATGGGTGTGCCACCAGGTCCTGCTGAGCCACACAGCAGGATGGTGAGTGACACAAGGAAAGCCAAGGCAAGATGCACTGAGAAACCAGGAACTGATGTGGCACAGGCAGTAGGACACCTCTCTCCCACATCGGAGGTTCTGAGGATCAAATCCCAGTGAAAACAGAGTGGAGAGGGAAGGAAGCAAACACAGAGAATTGCCCAGCAAATGGACACAATAACAGCAAAAATGGAGGGGGAAGGGGGGTAAAATGGATAAAAGTAAATAAAAAAAGTAATAGGGTGGGTTGGGGAAAAATACAGCAAGTGTAAGGTATGAACTATTGTTAGAACTGTAGTATTATTTTGATGATATTTTTTCATAATTTCTAACAAATGTTTCACAACAATGCAAGGTATTAGTGTTGGGGTGATGTGTAGGAGCCCTGTATGATGGTATGCATGATTGTTTTGTAATTTCACAACTTTCACTATACACTTTTTGCTTATGTATGTTAATGTATGAATGATATGCTTCAATAAAATTTTTTTAAAAATCCACTACAGGCAGGTTGTCCAGGGGCAAGTGGAACTGATAGCTCAAAATATGAGATTTTCAGTGCTAAAAGTGGAACTGTCCACATCAAACTGGGATGGTTGTTACCTTGGAAGCCCTGACCTTGACATACTATAGGGACTTACAAATTTCCTAACTACAATTTTATTGGTAATGCTGACTATAAATCAATAGAATGTGCATCACTAGTTAAGTTGCTGGGTGACTGGATGAGCATTCCAAAAGCTTAAATATTTTTTTTTTGTCTTTATAAAGGGTATTTATTATTCTAAAGGCTAATAGAATCTTTGTGACATTATGTGATTTTTACTCTTCAGCATATGAGTCATTGAACAGGAATATTAACAGCTCTTAGGTCATGGCCCTGAAAAAAAATAGTAGAACTAGCTCAAATAAGACCACTACAAAGAAAGACAAGGATCATATCAAGCATCAAACATCATAGACACCAGGTCAACTAGCAATAGCAGCAGAATCACCTGGAGACCTTAGCAAATTAAAGTCTCATTAGCAGAAATGCTGATTTGGTATGCCTGGGGTGAGGGCAGGAGACCACTGGGAGCTGGCTTTTTAACAGGGTCCATAGGGGATTCTTATGCAAGTGACACCAGAACATACGATGGAAGAAATTACACTGTTTCTGCCATCTACTTTTTCTTTTAGTCCATTAAATAGCACCAATTATGTGTTTGAATTCTGGCCATCTTGATTGCCTGGTAAAATACAAAAAAAAACAGTTTAATTTGAGTTTCCCATAAGAAATAAATATTTTTTAAAACTATTTCCTATGGGAACATATAATAATATAAAAATAATATAAATCACATTTTAATATTATAAACAATTATAATAATATTTAATTATATTGTAAAATAATAATAGCATTTTAATATATTAAATTATAATATTTTAAATATACTGTTATAAAATCAAAATAATAAATTAACCATTTTTTATCAGAAATTCAAATTTAACTTGGCGTCTTCTATTTTCACTTACTAAATCTGGTATTCTTCCTATCAAAGGCATTTTCATATGCAAAATAGAAAGAATAAAAGAATAAACTCATATGTGACCATCACCATTTTGGGAGAATTATCAATATTTTCAATCAATAACCTTCAATTTAAGTGTTTTGTCTATCATGATTTATACGGTGAGGGATATAAAAAAAAAATTGAATTGTTCCCTTACCTTATCCCCATCTTTGGGAAATAAGGTAACATTCAAGAAACAGCTAGTAAAGAATTAAGCACTAAAGTCTGTGGTGTTGACTATATGTTTTACAGGAGCTCCTAGAAGGGAGAGTCAGTCCTGACTGGGGTGATCTTGGATGAGTTAAGGCAGGAGTGGAGATTGTATTAGGCCTGGTAAAATCTGTATAACAAAAGAAGAGATGAACAGGCTTTCCAGAAAGAATAAGCAACATAGCTAGGTTTGATTCATTCTGGATCTATAAAAATCTCTCCATTTGAAAGCACTCACCCTTTATGCTTCACATTGCAATCCTCAGAGCTTAGAGCAGTGTCCCTTTTCTGACCAATGTATGTCAAGCACAGCTATAAAATGTATAATCAGGAGAGGGGAGCTCTTAAACTAATAAGCCTGATGGCTCTTCAACCTTCTTGGTGTGACTCACTAGTTAACCTCTGGAATATGCTGCTTATGATATCATTGGAATATTAAATATTCCCTTGATTGAAAGTTGTCCTGGGGTGAAATAACTGATAAGTGAAAAAGTTCTATTCAGTTGGCCTTCTTATGCCAATGCTAATGAAAAGACATGAGTACCTGAATCTATATGTGCATGTCAAATAATTCAGAAAAATAAAGGATTATGTATACCTCAACCCTTAAGTTGCATTGAATATTTAAAATGATCTATTTTTCTAAGAGAGTGACAGTAACACAAACTATAGAGCATTATACATTGAATAGTTTTTCACTTTTTCATTCTCTCAATAATTGCACCATGAAGTACTAAAGATACAAACTTGAAAAAGTATCTCCTTGAAATATAATATTAGGGATACAGATCAAGAACAATTAAATGAACAGTATCCCCAGAAGATCCCCTCATGCCACCTTCTAATCACCTCTCCCCAGTCCCAAGAATAACAATTATCCTGACTTACAATTGCATAGAATAGTTTTGTCTGGTTTTGTACTTCATATATATAGTGTTACATAGTGTGCACACAAATAATGACATTTTAAAATAACTTTTCACTGCTCATGTAATGTCCACTGAGCATTAAAAATTTGGAAAATCCCTCTTAATTTTTAATTAGTTTTTGGATTGTACATATGTGTCTATGCAATTTATTTGACGAAGTTTTTAAGCTGTTTAGTGGTCCTGCATAAAAAGAGAAGTTTCCATGATTTGGTATGATTTCTGTTAATCATTTTATTATGAATATTTTATTATTTTTATTATTTATCCACTTCCTTAAAACTTAATTCTTAGACAACTCCAGGTACCTTATAATCTGATGACATCTACATAAAGAATAGAAATATAAGGATAAGACACATGTAGTTTGTTTTCCAGCTGGTGTGCTTACCGGGAGCTGGTGACCATTAGGTAAATAGTTGTGGTTGGCAGCTCTGCCCCTATAAGGACAGCTGTCATCTTTCAGAGCCATAGTCTTTGACCTGCTGTCAAGCATGGGTTTACACCCAAGGATAGAGGTGAAGAGCCAAAGTTTTATTGTTTAAACTCACCCCATTATGAGCATAATTCCAATTAAAAAACAGTTCATCCATCTCAAAAACCAAAAGGAAGCTCAGTAAACTCTATCCCTTGCAAGACACCATATGGATTAGTGGTTTAAATACCAGGCTTACTCAAAGATAACTGCCACTTATGTTCATAGACCATAAAATTTGAAAACTGCTCTGAACAGTATCCAGCATTACCCTGAGATAGACTTTTTTCTTGGCCTTGAAGGGAGGGGGAGGGAGGAATAGAAGCAATTGAAGAGAGGGTATTTGGAGGCAATGAAAGTACTCTGCGTGATCATGCAACGATGTATACAAGCCATGTTAAATTTCATCAAAAAATTATAAAAGTACATGGTCTAAAATGTAAACCATAATGTAAACCATTGACAATGATTGGTAGCTATGTTTCAATATTTATGCATGAGTTGTAACAAATGTACAATCCTCAAGTAAAAAGATTATTAATAGGGAAGGGGGAAAAGGGGAAGGATATTGGGTATATGGGAATCCCCTATATTATGTATGTGACCTTACTGTGACCTAAAACTTCTTTGAAGACAATATATAAAAAAAGTAAGACACTGGGTAATAAATGGAAGAAAATGCTGCTGTACATACAGGACAACTGATATTAGTGATGAAAGACAAATCATCAAAAATATTTCTTTTTATTTATTTTGTTTTTTAATGTTTTCCATTTTTTAATACTCCAACTTTTTTACTTTTAGTTTCTCTAAATTATTATGTATTTTCTTTCTTATGTTTAAACCTATCATTGGTATTCCATTTTCCTATTAATTGAATTTGGCAATATTCTTGGCTTCATTTTTGAAGAAGCTTTGGACCACAGAAATGTTACAACTGTGGTGGGGGAGGATCAATGGTGTGGGGTATCAGTGATGGGGGATACACAGGAAGGAGTTCACCTGGGCATACATAAATGGTATATAAATGTGTTCAAATGTTCATGGGGCATTGCCACAGTGAGTAGAGACTCCCACAATAACCAAAAGAGTATTGAATTCCCATCCTGGGGAGCTCTGCCACATTCTCTAATGGAACAGCAACAATCCCCCAAGTACAGGGGCAATGACTAGAGTAGAAAGATGGTCAATTGATGGGCCCTTGATATTGATGACTATGCTTATGAGCTTTTTGCTCTTGAATTTGCAACTCAGCAGTGTTGTAGAGTGCCTAAGAGTTACTTCCTGAAAGCCTCCTTGTTGCTCAAATGTGGCCTCTCTTTAAGCCAGACTCAGCTTATAAATGCATTACCTTCCCCCCAGTGAGGAACATGACTTCCATGGATAAGCCTCCTTGGCACTGAGGGATTACTACCGAGCACTGTCTGGTGATACAACTGGAAAAGACCTTGAGTAAAAGGGGGAAAATGTAAAGACAAATTAGTGTATATGGCTAAGAGATTTCAAAGTAAGTTGGGAGGTCATCAGAGAAGTAACGCTTATGCATGTCTCAGCAGGGTGTCATAGACAGCCAAGATATATACTACTCCAAATAGTGGGGATCATGAGGGTTCTGGAGACACCCAGGTCCTACAGTCATGGGAAACAGCTCTGGAGTTTTGTGCCTTACCAATAGCCCTACTTGGAGTTTGTGCTCCTGAGTGTGACAGAGTTGGCCTCAGATGTGACTTCTCTACACATGCCTCTTCTCTACCTTTTATTTGAACCTATATTTGTTGCTGAAGGTGGTAGGTGTGCATCCAAGAGACTTTAATCTCTGGGCTTTCCATGTGCCAGCTTGGTCCTGAATCTCAATAGAGTTGCAATAACTACTCTCCAGTTCATTGCAATCACCCAGGATATCTAACAAGGAGATGATGATGGACAACGACCATCCCAAGGAACCAAGAGGGTCTACAACTGCAAGCAAGAGAGTCCCATACATCTCCCTGATGGGATCAAAGCCTCCTCTCAATTAGAGGTGGAGTGGGCATCACCATCCCAGAATTATCAGGATTGGGGAATAAATTATTGGGATTCTAGAAATGGAAGAAATTATATCATTCATGTGTAGGCAGTGGCCACTGGAGGTTCTGAGGACAGGGAGAGGGAAATATAGGTGAAATATGGGAGCATTTTGGGTACTTGGGAATTTTCCTGAATGACATTACAATGACAGATACAGGCCATTACATATCTTGCCATAACCTACAAAATTGTGTGGGAGAGAATATAAACTACAATGTAAACTATAATCTATACTTAGTGGCAATGCTCTAAAATGCTTTCAATTGTAACAAAAGTACCACACTAATGAAAGATGTTTTTGGTGTGAGAAAATGTGGGAGGTGTGAGAAGCAAGGCATATGGGAATCCCTTATATTTTTATGTAACATTTATGTGATCTAAATACCTTTAAAAAAAATAAAAAATACATTTAAAAAAATAAAGACACTTTAGATCACATAAATGTTATATAAAAAATATAGGACGTTCCCCAATATTCCCACCTCCATCTCTCACAATTACCTCTATTAACAATATCTTTCATTAATGTGGTACATTTGTTACAATTGATGAACACATATTGATGCATTGCTACTAACCATGGTCTATGGTTTACATTATGGTTTACACTTCACACCACACAATTTTATCAGTTTTGACAAAATATATAATGGTCTGTATCCATAATCACATCATGTAGAACAATCCCAATGTCCAAAAAATGCCCCATGTTACACCTATTCTTCCCTAACCTTCCCCTCAGAACTTCTGGTGACCACTGTCTTAATATCACAGTTGTAATTTCTTCAATTACTAGAATAATAATAAGTCTACTTTGGTCCATTGTTGCCTTCCCGTCTTATGTGTGTTCATTCCTCAATCTTCAGGATTTGGGGATGGTGATGTCCACTCTGCTTCTGATTGAGAAGGGGTTTATATCCCATGGGGCAGATGGATGGAACTGCCTTGCTTACAGTTGTAGATACTCTCTGTTTTTGGGATGGACATAGTCCATCATCATCCTTTTGTTAGTTGCCTTGGGTGAGCCTGATGAACTTGTGTGTAGGTGTTGGCTGCAACTCTGCTGTGATTCAGGGTTCAACCAGCTCATAAACATCCTGAATATTTAAATTTCTTGGATATATATTCAATGGGTATAGTGCTAATTGTAGGTTCAAATAAAAGGGGAAGAAGAAACATTTGGAAAATTATAAATGAGTCTAACTCTGATAGGTTAAGATATAATGATAATCCAATGGAGTGCTGATTTCCTGGGGTTGTCTCGCTGCCTATAGCTCTAGATCTCTCTAGAGCCCCCAGGAGCACCCCTATTTGGGGCACAGTTTACTGTGGTAGTCAGTGAGATCCTCCTGAGATATGCATAAGCATAATCTCTGGAATGAGCTCTGACTTACTTTGAAATCTCTTAAGCTAGACTTTTTTTCTCTGTTTCTCTTAAGAAGTAAGAGTAAAGCTTAATTATTTTCCTTTGAAAAAAATTTATGTGTATCAACAAATTTGAGAGGAAATCAGAACAGAGTTAATGTATATATGTGTGTCTCTCTGTGCAAATCCCTTCTTTCATTTGCTTTTAAAGAGGGAAGACTGACCCTATCAGATCTGCAAGGTAGCTCAGCCCTCATTTCCTTCTACCACATGACCTGAAGGAGTCACAGCTGGAACAGAGGAAGTGACCACCCCCATGAAATGTTTCCTGGGGAAAATTTCCAGTTGTTCTTAGCAGAGACTTGGGTCAGGTTATTACTGTTGTGAATGTTAGAGTTATCGTAACTTTTCAGAAGAGTACAAATCTAGAAAGAGGTGGCTCTGAATCATAGGTAGGAACCAAGACTGCAGATAAGGGTATTTGAAAAGACTTTTCAGAATTATTTAGATAGATTCTCTTCTGTTGACTGCAGTTCAACTACATGACATTGTTGTAAAATAAAATCATATGTTACAGGAAAAAAACAGTCCAGGAAAGCCCAGAAACAGTTGTTTGAGGGCCAAGTTACAAACCACCCAGCATTTCATATTTTAGGAATTTGAAATGTCTAAAATTATATAAGTTGTTTTCTCAATAAAAAGTGAGAGAAAAAAGAAAATGAAAGAAGGAAAAAGAGGGAGGGAGGAAAGAAGAGAGAGAGAGGAAGAGGTGACTTGACAAGAAACTATTTAGGAAACTTTAGTTAATAAGAATATCTTTTGTTAGAAAGAAGGGAAAAATGCATAAAAATGCAAATTTCTTGCCTAGGTTAATGCACTATTAAACACAGTAGAATACACAGGACTTATAATAATTTGTAATGTCATATATATAATGCCCCACTTTTTAAAAATACAGAGAACTAATTCAGGAGCATGTTAGAGAAAAATACAAATTTCTTTAAGGGAGCAGGGCAATGGGGAGGACAATATAGTCTCAGGTCAGATCACCCCCTACATACAAAGCAGAAACTACATTTGGTATTTTCAGTCAATCTGGCAGCAAAAACTGTTGTAAGGATGTTGGCTGGTTTTGAGAGGGTTGCTTTCAAATATGATCTTCCAACTATCTCTAAAAGAATCTTTATGGAAAATTAATTTTATTAACCTTGTAATATATGGATATATTGATATTTACTTCTCCAATAAAAGAAAAGTAGCAGCATTGTAAATGGGTAAGGGACTTAGGATATGCTTTAAAGCAAATGTGAACCCTCTTTCTGTTCCTTTCACACAAAGTGATACAGACTCTTTTTAAATGAAATTTAAGATTTATTTATTTATTTATTTTTAATTTATTCCCCACCCCTCATTGTTTGTGCTTGCTGTCTGCTCACCTTCTTTTTAGCAAGCACTGGGGACAGAATCCTGGCTGCCCATCTGGGAGGGAGGGGTCTAATTGCTTGAGCCCCCTCCACTTCCCATACAGACTTTTTAAATAAAAGAATACTTCCTTAAAAAATCTGCCACCTAACAATTGTTTACATCATAGAAAAATAGCACTTTTGTAAAAAGAAATATAGTTACTATGTTAAAATGGCCTATTTTAAACCAGCAATTATTTTTCATATAAGAATTTCTAAACATCCATTCAGAAAATAAAAGTATAATATTGAGTGAAAGTAGACAAGTCCTGTTTACGTGTTTGCAAAGGATCAAAGCATTTCATTCCCAGGTAAAGAATACTAGTACATTAGAGTTCAAGTTTTAATCTTTTAGCAACTCAAAGATATTGTTTTTTATCTCCGATGGCAAGTTACTTATTCATATATTCACTGCCAGCAGCAGAAGGCCAAACTGATTAGAAATGAATCATTGTGTATTCATTCCACATTTCCCCTAAATCCAAAGTGCTGAGATATGAGTCCACAGCCTATGTCCCAAACCCCTTAACGTAAGCAGGGAATGCAGGCCCTGTAGATGCAGAAGGGGAGAATTATGGCATTCAGTCTTTTCAAAATTATTCCACTAGATTTTCCATGTTTAAATTTTCACTCAGAACCAGACTGACACCCAACCATTTACCAACTTTGTCAAATACATCAGCAAGGAGAATTTCTGTGAAAACACTTTTCTAAATACAGGTGTTAAATCTTCATGGTATAAAAACAGATGGTTTCAAGTGACTATTGCTTTATCTCCACAAAGCAATTCTGCACGAATGACTAATTTTCTTGTGGCGGTGGCAAAGGATGTATCAATTCACTAAAACCCAGCAGTTTCCAACTGATAAGTTGGACAGTCGTTCAGGTACCCCCAAATCAGAAATACTTAACAAACTCTAAGCTTCATTGCCACTTCATCACACCCTCTCCACTCTGCTAGGATCATATGAATCTGGGCACCAGAAGTCTTGATCAACTTTCTTCCTTTCACTTTGTGGGGTCAGGTTTCTGTTTTCTTCCCACGAGACGATGCCCTTAGGGACGGAGTTCGAACGACCCCCTTTCTGCTCAAGGTTTCTGCCGATGTTCAGAGACCCGCAGGCCCCCTGAGCGTTGAGGCCCTTCGCTTCCTCCGTGGACTCGGTGCTCCGTGAGGCCAGGAGCCTCATCTGGGACACGGAGCTCACCTCCTTCATCCGTGCGGTGGGGGTCGGCCCTCCTGGGCGGGGAGGCCAGTTTCTCTTGCAAACTCTCGATCACTTTGGAGGTGCTCTTGGGCCTTTTTTCTGAGCCAGCCGCGCTCGGCCTTCTCTCGATTACATGGAGCAGTGTGAACTGAGAGGGCACTTTTGACCTCAATGCCTCCGGAGCTAAGGACCTGGAGTCTAGCTGGCTGGGTTGTGTCTCGGGCCCACACGCCCTGCCCTGAGGGCCCTGTTCACAACTGCGGGCTCGGAAATTTAGGGAGCATGGTTCTCCCCGTCTCTCTCTCCCACGAAGAAGGGGCTTTTCATCCAGCCGCACTTCTTCCTGCTGTGGAAGGCATTGAGATAGACTTTTCAAATATAAAATACAAAATTCTTGTACTCTCAGCCCAGGGTCTTGGGATAAAACTTTTCCTTGTGATACAATCGTTCTTTGCTCTTGAACATGAATCTTATCCCATTTATTTCCTGTTCTCTTCATCTTTGCAAGTTCATCATCTTTTTCACTGGAACCCTTTTGGATGAATCAGATCAAATGGGCAAGAAGGAGGATCACTCTGTTTAGATGTAACATCCTAGGTAGTATCTCACCCTTGGCTTTCTGTCCCTCTAGTTTTTCTTATTTCAGGAAGTGCTTCAATGAATTGCATCCTGGTTAACACCTTGCCTTTTTCTTCAATTCCATGACATAAACAGCCAAAATTAGGTGACAAGGCTGGATGAGTTGCAGATAAATTTTCTCCAACCATGCAATTTCTATTATGATCAGAAAAGGTGCTATGTATAATTTCAATCTTTTAAAATTTATTGAAACATATCTTGAGACTGTACATATGGTTTATCCTGGAGAAGGTTCCATGAGCACTTGAGAAGAATTCAGATCCTGCTGTTTTGGGGTATAATGTTCTATAAATGTCTGATAGGTCTAATTCATTTATCATTTTATTCATGCTCTCTGTTTCCTTGTTTATCCTCTGCCCAGATGTTGTATCCAATGCTGAGAGTGGTGTATTCAAGGCTTCAACTATTACTGTAGAAACATTTATTTCTCCCTTCAGTTTTAACAGTGTGCCTCATGTATTATGGAGCACCCTGGTTAGATGCATATACATTTACAATTTTATTTCTTCCTGGTGAATTCCCCTTTAATTAATACATAATGGCCTTCTTCATCTCTTATAATCTTTACATTTAAAATCTATTTTGCCCGATATTAGTATTGCTACTCCAGATCTTTTTGGCTATTATTTGCATTGAGTATCTTTTTCCAACATTTAACTTTGAGCCTGATTGTGTCCTTGCATCTGAGTTGGGTTTCTTGTAGACAGCAAACAGATGGCATATATTTTTTTATCTATTCTGCCAGTTTATGTCTTTTAATTTGGCAATTCAATCCATTAATGTTCAATGTTATTACTGTAAAGGAATTACCTACTTCATTTATTTCATCTTTTGGATTTCCATGTTATAGCTAACTATTTTCTGTCTTTTTACCTTTTAAGTTACCTTTACTAGTAACCTTTACTTTTATACTCTTCTCCAAGTCTCTTGCCCCTGCTTTTTCCTTTCAGGCTGTAGCAGTCCCTTTAGTATCTCTTGTAAATATGGCCATTTGGTAAACTACTCTCTGTTTTTGTTTTTCTGTGAAGATTTAAAACTCATTCTGATTTTTTTAAAGGATGGTTTTTCTGGATAAAGAAATCTTGGCTAGCAGTTTTTCTCTTTCAGTACCTTAAATATATCACACCACTGCCTTTTCATCTCCATGGTTTCTGATTAGCAATCAGCATTTAGTTTTATTGAGCTTTTATTGCTTGTGATGCATTGCCTTTCTCTTGCTGTTTTCAGAATCCTCGCTTTATACCTAGCATTTGATATTTAGAATAGTAGGTGTCTCTATGTAGGTCTGTTCAGATTTATTCTGTTTGACATGCATTGCCCTTTTTGGATATTATTATTTATGTTTTTCATACAGTTTGAAAAATTTTCAATTATTATTACCTCAAATATTCTTTCTTCCCCTTTTCCATTCTCTTCTTCTAGTACACCTATAACATTTTGTTTGTGCATTTTGCACTGTCATTCTACTCCCTGGGAACCCGTTCAATTTTTTTCATTCTTTTCTTTTCCTGTTTTTCTGTCTTTTCCAGTTCAAATATTCTGTCCTTTAATTCACTAATTCTGTTATCATCCAATTCAAATCTGCTATTATATGCCTCTTATGTATTTTTAATCTCATCCATTGTGTCTTTCATTCTCCTATTTTGGTTACTTTTCTAAGAAGGGTTTCAACTTGCTCCTTATGCTCACCAGTGTCTTTGGAATATATTTCCTCTGTTTAGCCATATTTTCCTTCAACTCCCTGAATTGATTTAGGAGATTTGTGTGACCATCATTGGTTAGTTGTCTTAAATCCTTAAATTAGCTTCTCATCAGAATTTTTTATTTGTTCCTTTGTCTGGGCTATATCTTCTTGATTCTTCACATCACTTGTAATTTCTTTTCTGATGTCTAGCATCTGATTATCTTGGTGAATTCATTCTGGTGAGCAAACTCTCTTCTTCCTAGTGGTTTTGTTTCATGGTTCCTCTTTGATTTTGGGCTCAATTTATTCTAAATCTTTAAAATTGCCAAGCTTAAATTATCAAAAATAAGGGCAAGGATCCACTAAAGTGATGTACACCTGATTCAAGAGGTCTTAGGCTTCAAAAAGCTTTTTTACTTCTTGCAGTTTTCCATCCTACCAGGAGATGGTGTTCTACAAAGGATCTTTCCATGGAAAGTAGTGCTAAGTACAAAATCACAACAAAATCGATTATAGGCATGCAGTTTGTCTTGGGGAAAAGTTGTCCTCTGGCTGTAGCCCTGTGAAACTTATAAAACAAGTTATCTACTTCAATATACAAAGCAGGAACATATAGGATAAACATTTGCTTTGACATAAGGAGAAAATGGAAGAAAAATGGGCAGCACTGGTCCCAAAAAGTTTCAAAAACCTGCAGGGCATACTCCATTAGATTTCAATGTCTAAGAGTCATCTATAGAATGAGGTCTTCTTCTCTGTAAGGAATCGTGGGACCCACCACTTCCATGGGCTTGGCCAATGCTGCATTTTCATTTACACATTATCCCCTGGGGGCTTGCCTTCTAGAATCTTGGAATTTCCCAAACCATCAATTGCTGGTTTCTTTGTGCCCAGCAGTTCAATTCTTAATTTATCTCTTTCCTCTTACATTTTGTTATAAGCTATAAGGAGAAGCCTGGCTGCATCTTCCATATTTAATCTGGAAATCTCCTCAGCTAAATGTCCAAGCTCATCATTTTCAAATTCTGCCTTCCAACTAGCATCAGGAATCAATTTTGCCAAGTTTTCTGCAACTTTAAAACAAGATTTGCCATTTCCCCAGTTTCCAATAACAGGTTCATTGTTTCTACTACATCTTTAGTATAAACAGTATTTTTAAATAAATTGAGGCTTTTCTATCAAGCACCTCACAATTCTTCCAAAAATACCCCTTACCCATTTATAAAACCTTTCCAACATCTTTGGTAATTTCAAGCAGTGACATTCGACTATCCTGGTACCAATTTCTGTTTTAGTTTTCCAAAGGGCTGCCAATGTCAAATACCAGAAATGGGTTGGCTTTTATTTAAGGGATTTATTTGGGGTAAAAGTTTATGGTTCAGAGGTCATGAAATATCCACATCCAAGCAAGATAACAGGCACTTTCTCACAAAGTCAGCTACTGTTGATCCTGTTGTCTGGCCACATGGATTCAAGATATCCATCAATCTCTACTAAGGTCTCTACTTTCCTCTCTAGGCTGACCATCACTTGTAGCCCAGCTCCTGGATCACAGCTTTCAACAAAAGCTGGGGGCTTTTCAATTTCCAGGTCTCCTACCTCAGTCTCAGCTGTTCCCCTTTCTTCTGGAGTTCCATGGCAAGTTATCAGGCATATGGCTCATCTCTCTACATACCTCAGCTCTTTGGGCCTCTCATGGGCTCCTCTCTTTGCAGGTGAGCTGTGGGTGTAACTACAGTCCTTTCTCTCACGTTGCAGAATCAAATATGGTGGGTCCCTTTTCCTCTGCATGTCTCTCTCTGTCTCTGTTTTTATCCGTCCCAGCAAGAGGGCAGAGACTCAACTTGAGTCATGCCTCACTGACACAGTCCAGTCAAAAGGATCTTGCACACAGGAATGGATTAGTTTTTATTATTATTATTATTTTATTATTTTTTTCATATATATTTTAAAAGATGCTTAGATTACATAGATGTTGCACAAAAATTTCAAGGATTCCCATGATCTCCACCTCCCATACCTCCCATAACATCTCACATAAACCTCTTTCATTAGTGTGACACATCACCTGCAATGCATATACACATCCTGGGGCTTTGCGACTAAGCGTAGACCACAGTTCACATCATAGGCCACACTCTCTCCCACACAGTTCTGCATGGTATATGCTCTTCTAAAATGGCCTATATCTGTCACCACAACGTCACTCAGGACAACCCCCAAGTCCTAAAAAAGCCCCTGTATTACAACTGCCATTCCCGTCCCCACCCTGAAAGCATCTAGTGGCCACTGGCTTCACCTCACTGTTAAAATTTCTTTCATTGCTTGAATCAAAATATGTCTACAACAGGATACCATTAAGTCCATTCTAGTCCATAGCTCTTCCCCCAATCCTGAGGGGACTGGAATGGTGATGTCCACTCCATCTCCAGGTGAGAGTTGGCTTATATCCCATGGATATGGTGGAAGGGATTATCCTGCCTTCAGCTGCAGGCACTCTCCATTCCCTGGGATGGCCATTGTCCATCATCATTGTCTCCACACCAGGTGACTTGGGTGAGTCCATTGAGCTGTAGAGTAGGAGTTGCAGCTCCACTGAGATTGAAGGCACAGATGGCACATAAGCAGGCCAGAGACTCCAGTCTCTGGAAGTACACCTACAAACTCCAGCCTCACATATAGGTTTGAATAGAAGGGACTGATAGACCATGTGCAGGGAGGACTTATTTGAGTCCAACTCTGTCACTCTCAGGAGCACAGAGTCCAAAGTAGAGCCCACTGATAAGGCATCAATCTCTGGGGCTATCCCCCCTTATATAGGACCTGGGAGTCTCCAGAGACCTCAGGAGTCCCTCTGTGTGGGGTGATATCCACTTTGGTGTTCTATGAGATCCTACTGAGGTGTGTGTAAGCATTACCTCTGTGATGACTTCCCGACTCTCTTTGAAGTCTCTGAGCCACATGAACTCATTTGTCTTTACCTTTTCCCCTTTTATCCTTTTATTCAAAATTTTTTTTTTCTAGCCATGTTTCCAGTTGGCAGTTGGTATTAGTCCCTCGTTGCCAGGGAGGCTCATCCTTGGTAGTCATGTCCCATGTTGGGGGGAAGGTAATGCATTCATATGCTGAGTTTGGCTTAGAGAGAGGCCACATTTGAACAACAAGGAGGCTCTCAGGTGGCAACCCTTAGGCACCCCATAACAGTAGGCCAAGTTTCAATTATAAGAGCATAGGCTCATAAGGCTAGTGATCAATAACAAGAACCCAACAGTGGGCCATCCTCTTTTGCCAGACACTGCCCCTCTCCTTGGGGGACAGTTGCTACTCCCTTGGAGAATGTGGCAGAGCTCTCCAGGCTGGGAATTCAGTATTCCCTCATTTATTGAATGATTGTCTATCCACCATGACCATGCCTTATCCCTTGATCATTTGAACAATTTTATATAATTTTCATGTATATTCAGATGAACTTACTCCCATGAATGCTCCATCTCTTTGTGAGCCATCACCTATATGGACATAATCTATGGTAAAGTAATAGAGTATAGTTACATTTTGAAGGATAGGACAGGTGGGCAGAGATATTACTGGGTTTGGTGGTGCAGGGTTAGCAGGTGGGTAGATTAGGAAGGGCAGGTTAGAATACCCAGGGCATGTAACTATGAATCTTCTCATCCCATGAGCCAAGACAGGGGAGTCTCATATGTCCCAGGGGGTGGGGAGGAAGGAACAGAAAAGATCAAATGGGGTATTTAGTGGTCATGGGAAATGGTCTTCATTACCTTACAGTAATGGACACAGGACATGGTAAATATCATCAAAAATATTAAACTGTACTATCTAAAATGTTAACTATACTGTAAACCATTGACAATGTTTAGTAGCTATGTTTCACTATCTGTATAAGTTATAACAATGCTACCATCCACACACACAAAAAAGTTTTTATATGGGGTGGGGAATGGGGAGGGAATTTGGGTATATGGGAATCTCTAGTATTCTGTGTATGACTTTGCTGTGACCTAAAACTTCTTTGAAAACTAAATGAAAATTTGGGAGACACTGGGGAATGAGAGGGGGAAGGTGTCACAATACACAGTGGACATCTGATAATGCAATGATAGAAGGAGCAAAATAGTAAAAATAATCATTAACAAATTTTTTTTCTTTTGTTTTTTCCCATTTTCTTTATTTTGAATGTCCCAATCCATTAATTGTATTTTATTTTTAATTCTTTTTTTCTGAATTTCCTTGTATTTTATCTCTTGCATTTAAGCTTATCACTATTATTTCATTTTCCTATTAATTGTATTTGGTTATCATATGGGCTTCATCTTCAAGGAAGTTTTGGGTCACAGAAGGGTTAAAATGAGGGCTACAGAGGGTTATTGGATTAGTTTCTTTTTGGGATTCATAGAAGAACTTCAAATTGTTACAGGAGTGAATGAAGAAAGAAACAATCAATAACAACAAGGGCAGCAAGAACAGCACCAACAAAACCTTCAGGTGAAAAGTCAGAATCCAGACATACTACAATATATGATCTAAAATGATAAATTTTCAAAAATAAATGATGTGACACATACACAGGAAAAACATAATCAGTAGAAAGTGTCTCTTAATATCCTCAGACTTGGAATTAGCAGACAAAGTGTTCAAAGCTGTGACTATAAATATGTTCAAGAAATTAAATAAATCTAGTTTAAAGAGCAAAAGAAAGTAGGGCTACAGAGAAGGAACAAGGTGAAACTCTCAAAACAGAGATAGAAATTATATAAAAAGAGCCAAATTGAAATTTTAATATTAAATGAAAAACAATTATGAATATGAAAAATCCTGTAGAAAATCTCAAGTTTCAAGGTGGCAAAAGAATTCATCATAGCACTTGAAGACAGATAAATTGAAATTATCTTCTCTCATTATCAGTAAAAAAAGACATGTCAAATGAACTCAAACTTGTAACACAACATCAAATATACCAAAATATATGTAATGGGACACCCAGAAGTAGTGATGGAAAAGGTCATAAAATATATTTAAAGAAGAAATGACTGAAAATTCCCCAAATCGAATATTAAACCTCAACAAACTCAAGTCAGATAAATATAAAAAATATACACCTATACACATCATAGTTAAACTGTGAAAGCCAAAGATAATGAGAAAATCTGGAAAACAACAAAGGAAAAGAATTCCTTACATAGAGGAAAGCATAGATATGATTAATGGCTGGATGTTAGAAGGAAGTGGGCTGATATAGACAAAGTTCTGAAAGAAAAGTCTTGGTGAAGAACTGTATATCCAGCAAAGCTAACCTTAAAAAAGGATAGTGAAGTAAAGACAATTCCAGATAAACAAAGACTGAGAGAATTTGTTCACAGCATACTTTTCTTACAAGAAATACTAAAGGAAGTACTTCAGGCTGAAAAGAAATTACTCCAGACTGTGACTCAAATCTTTAGGGAGAAATGTAGAGCTTTGAAAAATAAATAACGTGGGTTAATATAATAGACTCTTTAGTTACATATTTTCTTATTTATTGTTTGCTTTAAAATATATGAAATTCTGTAATGCAATAATTATAACATTGTTTGATGTTTTTAACATCTATAGATGCAATATATGACAATAAGAGCAAAAAAAAAGGAGGAGGAATTGGTGGTATATTGAAACAAAGTTTGTAATTTTTCTTGCATTAAACATTAATCTGAAGTATATTCTAATAAATTAAGATGCATATTACAATCCTTAGATTACAGTTCCTACAAGATAACATCAAATTTGCATTTTATAATTATCATCTTGTCAGCAGTGTACAGGATAAATTTGAAGGAGTCTAGTCTAAAGGAAAAAGAACTGGTTGAAAGATGGTGTCAGATATCCAGGAAATAAGCAATGGAAACCTTGGCTAAGACTAGGGCAACAGGAAAAATAAGCAGAGATAAATTAAGAAAATACATTTAGGAAGTAAAATTGACAGGACTCTATTACTAATTATATCTAAGGGTACAAAAGGGAGGTGTCAAGGAAACTTTCAAAGTTTCTGGTTTAAACAAAAAGCAGATAGTGATAACATTCTTTGTAACCAGAAAGAGGGGCAAAACTTTGGGGGAAGAGGTTTAATTTTAGGTACCTATGATATTCCATTTGGAATATCAGATGTGGAGCTCAGGACAGTGTTCTGGACTAGATGTGAAGAGTTGTAACTCACTGGCAGATTGATTGAGTTTAAACCATAGTTTTACATGAAGTCACTCATAAAGAGTGCAGGGGAATGGGCAGGAGCTTGAACTTTGTGGAACATCAACATATCAGGGATAAATAGGGATAGAGCTAGCTGAGAAAGAATAAACAGAGAGTTAGGAGGGATAACAGAAAGGATGACATCAAGTAGGTGGAAGAATATTATCAAATCAACATAAAACCCTGGAAAATCAGAAAAAAATAAGGACAGAAATGTAAATATAAGGAAACTATCCATTGCATTTGAGAATTTGATTGTAATAGGTAACTTAAGCAGAGAATTTAAGTGTAGTGATTGGCTAAGGTGGAGTGAGTTTAAGATCATGGTGAGCCAAATGAAGATGGTTTAAATTAGAGACAAAGATGTAGGGACAGGGAATGTGCTTGACTCTTCCAGGAAGCTTAACTCTGAATGGAGAGAGAGAGGTCAGTTTTAGAGAATCACATGGCTTCAGAGAGGCTGCTTCATTAGTGTTGGATGAGACATAGAAGGGATATCATGTTTACCTGCCAAAGGAAAGCCAGAGAAAGAGACTAGGTGACATTACAGGAAATGGAGAAAGATTTTTGAGGAGGCAGGAGGACAAGTGTCAAATATATTCACTGCAAATCACCTAGCAAAATTTTCTTAAACTTGTTTCTTGTTCATCAGTCATATTCCTAAGACACAACTTTTAGGATTGATTCAGTAATATCAGTAGGGACCACATTTTACATGGTTTTGCATTCCCTACTCTAATATGTTGGACAGTTTTTATTTCACAAAAGTGTTCTTCTGATAAATAATTAACAATGCACTACTGTTTACAGAAAATATAAGTTGAAGCTAAATTTAGCCCTTGATAAAGTAGCCTGAAATTTGGACTCCAGGTTTACCTCTTTCTGTTTCCACCACAGCTCCCCTCTACAGTCAGGCTGCTGTATTCACTTGTCCATGAACTGCCTTGCTCACCTTGGTGCTTCTGCTCTGCTCCAACCCCATTACACTATTATTCCCCCCTTACATATAGGGAGGCTGTGAATGAAATGCAAACCTGTCATAGCCTACAAGGCTCCCTGAGAACTTCCTTTTGCCTATTTCTCCTTTTGCTTATTCAATCCTCTTCCCCATGCTCAGTTTTGTTCCTTCAAAGGGCTAAGAGCTTTTCCCACCTCATGGCAATGCTCTTGCTATGACTTTTGCCTAGAGTGCCTTCTCCTTAGTACTTTGCATGGCTGGCTTCTTTACATTCTTCAGGTCTCAGTCTGAATGTCATGTCATTGCTCAGATAAAAGTAGATCTTTGTAAAGTAGATTCCCACCCTCTTATTAGTGATTATAAAAGACTTCTTAATTCCTAGCCAACATTGATAAAAATCTATATTTATTTTATTATTGTTTATTGTCTTCCCTTGACCTCCAATTGTGTCAAGTTTCCTGAGGGCAGGAACTTCATCTGTCTTGGTTCCGTTTCACCTCCACAGCCTAGTACAATGCTTAGTACTTTGCAAATACACTCCAAATTGTTTTGGAATAATGAATGTGTAAATAAATGAAGGAATGAACAGATCCTCCACTCCTTCATAAGCCAGCTTTAATCCCAATTCCATAATGAATTTAATAGTATATGTAATAATGTTTACACTGTTCCATTTGTTAAATAAATTAATTCATTTATTAAGGCCCAGCATTCACCTCCTCTAATTCATACACAATTTATATTCCAGGTCATTTATTTTGTATTTAGTCCTGTTAGACTCTTTCTTTTTTTCCTTGTGGTAACATATATGTACCACAAAATTTGCCTTTTTAACCATAAGTTTTCAATTTTGTGCCATTGACTGCTTTTACAATGTTTTGCTAACATTACTACCTTCAATTATCAAAAATTTTCACCACCCAAAACAGAAATTCTTTACCCATGAAGCAATAACTATTTCCCCTTATCTCAGCCCCTGGTAGCCTCTAATTTACTTCATTTATGAACTTTGTTTTCTAGATATTTCATATAACTGTAATCATACAATATTTTCCTTTGGATTATAACTACATTCAACTTTATGGTTAAATATGATTTCATTGTGTGAATATACAAAATTTTATAACTTTTTAATGTATTCAGGGTCTTCTCAGGCATGGTCTTGTATTTACTACTTTGCACACACAACTTTAAGAGTTTTTGGGTCACTTGTTAAATGGCCTGGAGTAGCACACCAAAATGAGGAATATCTTTCTTTGAAAATCCATAGAAGTTAACTAGGCATTGTTTCTCATTTTTGGCTATAGGAAGGGCCGGATACAATAGCTTATCCTTTATCTTAGAAGTGATATCTTGATGTCTCACAGCACTGGATGCCTAAAAATTCCACTGAGATGAAAGGCCCCTGAATTTTTTTTGGTTTATTTCCCATCTTCAGACATGCAAATATCTCACCAATAAAACTATAGTAGTTGCTACAATTTGATCACTAGGTCCAGTCAGCATAATATCATCAATGTAATGGACCAGTGTGATGTCTTAGGGAAAATTAATCACAGTTCCTATGGACTAGATTATCAGATAGGGCTGGGGAGTTGATATATTCCTGAGGTAAGACAGTGAAAGTTTATTGATGTACTTGTCAGCTGAAGGGAAACTGTTTCTTGTGGTTTTTACTCACACATAGGAAAAAATTGCCAAATCAATAACCTACATACCAGGTACCAGTGGATATGTTGTTTGCTCAAGCAGTGATACCACATCTGGAACAGCAGCTGCAATTGGCATCACCACCTTGTTAAGTATATGATAATCCATGGTCATCGTTCAAGATTCATTGGGCCAAATAGGATAGTTGAATGGGAATGTGGTGGAAATCACCATTGCTACATCCTTCAAGTCCTTGATTATGACACTAATCTCTACAATCCTTTCAGGAATGTGGTATTACTTTTTTTAATTAGGCCAGTAAAAAGAACTTATTGGGAAGTGGGGGAAGTTAACAGAGCTTGCTGAGAAATGGGTGAGAAGGATAGAAATACACACTGAGATTTGATGCAGGCTCCTCTAGTCAGAGAGAGCCTAAAATTAGAAAAAAAAAAAAAATTTTTTTTAGGAGGTACCAGGGATTGAACCTGGAATCTCATACATGCAAGGCAGATGCTCTACCACTGAGCTACAACTGCTCGAATGGTATTACTTTTGATTTACAGTTTGCTAGGTAGAGGCAGTTCTAGTGGTTTCCACTTGACCTTTCCTACCATATTAACCCTTATTCAATAGATCAGGGAACCAAAGTGGGGATTTTGCTACTTGTTTAGTATGTCTATTCTAATTATGCATCCTGGAACTGGGTAAGTAACCACAGAATTGGTTTGGGACCCACTGGACCCACTGAGAGATGGACCTGCACTAAAACTTCATCACCGGACCCCCATAAGCCCCTGCTCTGACCGGTGGACCACAGTGATGATTAGGGTCACCTGGAATGTGTCAGTTCAGAGCCATTGCCCAGGAATTACTGAAGTGCTTGGTCATTTCCTTTTCCCCAAATCACAGTCACTCTGGTAAAGCATCTTAGGTTCTTTTAGGGGAAAGCTGGGAGGAATATTAAAAGCATAAATATTTAGCAGTGAGAAGTGTCCTTCCCCAAGGTGACCCAGTTTACCTTTCATTCAATGGGTTCTGAGTCTCCTAAACTCTCTCAAGTCTGGGAATTGATTAAGTGCCCTTGACACATTTTATTTTATTCAAGTTAGACTTTTGTCCACTTGGCCTATAACTCTTCTACTTATACAGATCACATAAGAATTTAGTGCACTGCCTACTTATTTCACTTCTAGGTATCTCATGGTCAACTAGTCAATGCCATAGGTCTCTGTGAGTCTGACTGTTTTGATTATTACATTGACTCTGCTGTCCATTACTGTCACCATGCCCCCTTGTGTTAGGCAATTAAGTGCCACCACTAGGTTCCTGCCAACCTGGGATCTGATCAGCTCCATATTATTTAAGGATCCAAAATACAGTTTCAGCTGTTCCCACAGTAATCTTTGACCTACAGAGAAGAGTGACTACAGAGTACTTCAGGATATATGGTGCTCTTATGACAAATTTATTCCCCACAGTTGTGAAAGATGTGTCCTCTCAAGAATTCTGTGTGGGTAAGCATGTCTGACATGATTAATCCACTCTAACATTTGAATCTCCTTAAGCCTTTGTACCTCTTCATCTACATTATACCAGGGCAGTTCTGACATTTCCACTGCATTTACTGTAGGCCACCTTTTGGTCCATGTTTTAACTAACCAATATCTTAAAGCCCTTTTTCAAAAATATGCTTTTATTAGAGAAGTTGTGAACTTACAGAACAATCATGTACCTGTGTGGAGTTCCCATATAACACTATATTGTTGTGGGACATTTGTTACAGATTACGAGATAATACCATCAGACTACTGCCACTAACTATGGTCTATAGCATACATTTGGTATACTTTTTTCATACCCCCTATTATTAACACTGTAAATCTTTGGCATTGATGCAAGAATCTAACAGTATTGCTGTTAACTATAGTCCATGGGTTACATTAATTGTATTTTTCCCATGTTTCTGCACATTCTTACCACCTTGCAAATAGTGATATACATTTGTTCTAGTTCATAAAAGGACATTCTTGCATTTGTACTATTAAGCACAATTCTCATCCACCTCAGGGTTCATTGTGTTATTCAGTCCCTAGGTTAGTCTCTAGCTTTCTTTTAATGGACATTTACATACCTAGTCAACACTTTACAGCTACAATCATATTTATAAACCAGTATTTTTAGTCATACTCACTAAAATGTATCACTCTCAACTCTATCCATTTCCACACTTTTACAATCAAGCTAATTAAAAATTCTACATGCATTAATCATCAGTACCCCTTCTCAGCCATCATCCTAGCTCCTAGTAACCTATATTTGTATTATTGAGACCATGCAATATTTTTCCTTTTGTGTCTGGCTTATTTCACATAATATAATGTCTTCAAGATTCATCCATGTTATCCTATATGTCCCAATTTCATTTCTTCTTACTGCAGCATAGTATTCCATTGTATGTATATGCCACATTTTGTTTATCCGTTCATGCATTGATGGATACTTGGGTTTTTTCCATCTTTTGGCAATTGTGGGATAACATTGTTATGAACATTGGTGTGCAAATACCTGTTCTTTTCACAGTTTTCAGTGATTCTGGATAGATTCCTACTACGGGAATTTCTGGGGCGTATAGAAGTTCTATATTTAACTTCTGGAGGGATTGCCAAACTGTCTTCCACAAAGGCTGTACCATTTCACATTCCCACCAAAAGTGATAGAGTGTTTCTATTTCTCCACATCCTCTCCAACACTCATTGATTTCTGTTTTTTTAAATACCTGTCATTCTATATGGAGTGAGATGATATCTCATTGTCATTTTGATTTGCATTTCCCTAATAGCTAGTGATATTGAACATTTTTTTCATGTACTTTTTCACCATTTGTATTTCCTCTTTGGAGAAATTTCTATTTAAGTCTTTTGCCCATTTTAAAATTAGATTGCTTGCTCTTTTATTGTTGAGTTTTATGCTTTCTTTATATAGAATGGAAATTAAACCCTTATTGGATATGTGGTTTACAAATATTTTCTCCCAGGGAGTAGGCTGCCTTTTCACATTTTTTTTTATGCTTGTAAAGATACTTAGATTATATAAATGTCACATAAAAAATTTCCCATATACCCCACTTTTCACACCTCCTACATTTTCCCACATTTACAACATCCTTAATTAGTGAGGTACATTCATTTTGGAGCATTGCCACTAAGAGTGGATTAAAGTTTACATTGCAGTTTAAACTCTTTCCCACACAATTCTGTAGATAGTGACAAGATTTATAGTGGCCAATTTCTATCAGTGCAATGTTTTTAGGAAAATTCTCAAGACCCTCTCCCTGACATCAGAACTTCCAGTGGCCACTGCCTCCACATCAGTCATATGAATTCTTTCATTGCTAGAATCACAAGTCTATAGTAGAATACCAGTAAGTCTACTTTAGTCCATAGTTCATTCCCCAATCCTGAGGATTCTGGGATGATGAAGTCTACTCCACCTCCAATTGAGAGGGGGCTGTGACCTCATAGGGCCAATGGATAGGACTGTCTTGCTTGTAGTTGTAGACTCTCTTGGTTCCTTGGTATGGTAGTTGTCCATCATCACCTCCATATTAGTTGCCCTGAGTGAGACCAATGAACTGGAAAGTAGGTGTTGCAACTCCAATGAGATTCAGGGCCCAGCTGGCACATGGAGAGCACAAAGATTTAAGTCTCTTGGATGTACATCAACCAACTGTAGTATTAATTATAGGTTCAAATACAAAGACAGAATAGCCTTGTGTAGGGAAACCACAATTGTGTCTAACATTGTCACTCTGGGAAGCATACATTCTGAAGTAGAGTCCACTGGCAAGGCACCAAATTCCTGAGCTATCTGCCTTGACTATAGTGTCTGGATGTCTCCATGGCCCTCAGGAGCCCCATGATTTGGGGTAGTATCTACTTTGGCAGTCAAAGAGATCTTGCTGTGATGTGCATAAGTGTAATCTCTGGAATGACCTCCCAACTCACTTTGAAGTCTCTTAGCCATATAAACTCATTTGCCTTTACCTTTTTGCCCTTTTGGTCAAGGTCTTTTTCCAGTTGCATTGCTAGTTGGTGCTTGGTAATTATCCTTCAGTGCCAGTGAGGCTCATCCCCAGGAGTCATGTCCCACACTGCAGGGAAGGTAATGTATTTATATTCTGAGTTTGGCTTAGAAGGAGGCCACTTTGAGCAACAAGAAGGTTCCCAGGAGGCAACTCTTAGGCACCCTACAACACTAGTCTAAGTTTCCGTTTCAAGAGTAAGTGTTCATAAGCACAGTCATGAAAATCAAGAGGATATCAATGGACCATCCTCCTTCACTAGTCATTGCCCCTGTACTCAGGGATTCTTGCTGATCTATTAATGTGGCAGAGCTCCCCAGGATGGGAATTTGATATTCTTTTGGTTATTTTGTGAATCTCCACCCACAAAGACAATGCCCCATGAACATTTGAAAACATTCATATGCCTTATACATATGCCCAGGTGAGCTTCCTCCCATGTATCCCCCATCACTGACACCCCACACCAATGATCCTCTCCTGCCACAATTGTAACCCTTCTGTGGTCCAAAACTTCCTCAAAAATGAAGCAATAAAATAGACAAATACAAGTAATAAGAAAATTAATAGTAATGATCATTTAAAAAATAAATAAAATACAAAAATTAAAAAAAATAAAAATTTCAGATAATAAAAATAATGAAAAAATATTTAATTTTTTTTGGTCATTTTCTCTTTCATCACTATAAGATCTGGTGTCTTATATGTACAGTGACATCGTCTTGTTTATTCCCATGGTGTCTTACTTTTTTTTTTTTCATTTTGTCCTCAAAAAAGTTTTAGGTTACAGAAAAGTCACATACTGAATACAGGGGACTCCCATATACCCAACATCTCTCCTTTTTCTCCTTTCCCCTATTAATAACATTATATATGTGGAATGTATGTTTATTACAACTGATGTACAAATATTGAAACATAGCTACCTACAATGGTAAATGGTTTACATTATGGTTTATTTTAGACCAGACACTTTTATAAACTTTGATGCAATTCAACATGTCCTCTATGCATCATAGCAAGATCATGTAGAACACTTCCATCTCCTCAAAAATGTCCTTGTTCCATCTATTCTATTCTTCTCTCCGCCTCCCCTTGGGACCCATGGCAACCACCAGGCTTCACTCCTTGAAGGAAAAAATTCATAGTTATTTGCAACAACACTAAGGTCTTGACACATTGGTCTGCACTCACCCATTAGGCACCACCCATGCACTCAAGAGACTCCTGCCTTCTTTTTAAGGAAGTAGCTGACCTCCCCAAATAGGGAGTCCACCACCTTTCCTCTCATTATGTGGATCTCCACCCACTGATATAACACACTATGACAAGATGAGCACACATACTCCCTAGAAGCCTGCCCCAGATGCACACTGTCCCAAATGCCCCCACATCCAACACCCCATACATCAACCCTCATTTGCCATATTGCCAAATATGCATTTCAAATATTGTAGTTTCAATCATGTACCCACTAACACCCAATGTTCACCTGCTCCCTCTTCCAACTCTCCACCGGTTCCATGGACAATAAAACTTACCCTCCCCAACCTATCCCCTGACAAACCAGCACTGCCTAACCTAAAAGTATCATTACACCACTGTCATGCTCCTCTAGTGTACAACTACACACTTCCCCTTTATCATAGATTTTGCAGAATAGATTTGTGAATAGATTTGTGAATTGGCTGGCAATCTTCTTCTCCCTATTTCCTGTAAATGTATCTTTCAGACTCTAGCTCTGTGAGTTTGCTCAATTTGCTTAATTCATATCAGTGAGGTCATGTCATATTTGTCCTTCAGTGCCTGGCTTGCTTCACTCAATATAAGGTCCTCAAGATTCATCCATGTTATCCCATGTGTTAATACTGAATTCCTTCTTACAGCTGAGTAATATTCCATTGTATGTATATACCACAATTTGTTTATCCATTCATCTGTTGAAAGGCATTTATGTTGATTCCAATTTTGGCAAGAGCGAATAATGCTGCTATGAACATTGGTGTGCACATATCTGTTCATGTCCTTGCTTTCAGTTCTTCTGGGTATATACATAGCAGTGGAATTGCTGTATCATATGGCAGTTCTATAGTTAGTTTTCTGAGATAACTCCAAACTATCATCCACAGTGGCTGCACCATTCTACATCGTCATCAGCAGTGGATGAGAGTTCAAATTCCTTCACATCCTTTCCAAAACTTGTAGTCCTCTGTTTCTTTAATGTTCACCAGTCTTTTGGGTGTAAGATGATATCTCATTGTAGTTTTGATTTGCATTTCCCTAATAGCTAGTGATTTTGAACATCATTTCCTGTGTTTTTTTAGCCATTTGCATTTCTTTTTTGGAGAAGTGTCTATTCAAATCACTTGCCTATTTTTTAAATGGGTGGTTTGTCTTTGTATTAATGAGGTGTAGGATTTCCTTGTATGTGCTAGGTATTAGGCCCCTATCAGATATATGGTTACCAAGTTTTTTCTCCCATTGAGTAGGCTACCTTTTCACATTCTATTTTATTTTTAATATTTTTTAAAAAGATACTTAGATTACATAATTTTTACACAAAAAATACAGGAAATCTCATATGCCCCACACCCCATACCTCCCAACTCTCCCAAATAAAAAACATCCTTCATTAGTGTGGCACATTCATTGCAACTGATACATGCACCCTGGGGCATTGCCACTGGGCATGACTCATAGTTCACATTGTAGTTTACACTCTCTCCTACACAATTCTGCAGGTAATGTGAAGGTATAAAACGGCCTGTATCTGTCAATGCAATGTCATTCAGGATGATTCCTGAGTCCTGAAAAAGCCCCCATATTACACCTGTTTTTCCCTTTCCCTGCCCCCAGAGCCTCCAGTGACCACTACCTCCACATCAATGTTGTAATTTCTTCCATTGCTAGAATCACAATAAATCTATAGTAAAATACCAGTAAATCCACTACAGTCCATAGTTCATTCCACAATCGTGAGGATTCTGGGATGGTAATGTCCACTCTAATTCTAATTGAGAGGAGGCTTCAATCCTTTACAGCTGATGGATGGGGTTCTCTTGCTTGCAGTTGTCAGCTCTCTCATTTCCTTGGTATGGTGTTTTTCTATCCTCACCTCCTTTTTAGATGTCCTGGGTGACTTCAATGAAATGGAGGTAGTTGTTGCACCTCCACTGAGGCTCAGGGCTCAGCTGGCACATGGACAGGTCAAAGATTCAAGTCTCTTTCTTGGATGTACACCTACAAACTCCAGCACCAAGTATAGATTAAATAAAATGGGCAGATGAGCCATGTGTAGGGAAGCAATAACTGAGACCAACTCTGTTACTCTCATGAGCACAAACTCCAAAGTAGGGCCCACTGGGAAGGTACCAAACTCTGGAGCTATCTTCCCTGACCATAGGACCTGGGTGTCTCCAGAGCCCTCAGGAGCCCCACTATTTGGGGGTATACTCCACTTTGGCAGCCTATGAGATCCTGCTGAGATGTGCATAAGCCTTACCTCTGGGATGACATTCTGAGTCACTTTGAATTCTCTTAGCCATATAAACTCATTTTTCTCTACATTTTCCCTTTTTATTTGAGGTCTTTCTACAGTTGCTTTGCTAGTTGGTGCTTGGTAGTAATCCTTTGGTGCCAGGCAACTCATCCCTGGGAGTCATGTCCCACACTGAGGGGATGGTTGTTGAGTTTGGCTTAGAGAGAGGCCAAATTTGAGCAAGAAGGAGGTCTTCAGGAGGCAACTCTTAGGCACCCCACAACACACAACAGTAGGCTAACTTTCACTTTCAAGAGCAAAGGTTCACAAGCATAATTGTGAATATCAAGGGTCCATCAATGCTCCATCCTCCTTCACAAGTCATTGCCCCTGCACTTGGGGGACTGTTGCTGCTCCATTAGAGAAAGAACATGGCAGAACTCTCCAGGATGGGAATTCAATATTTGCTTGGTTATTTTGTGAATCTCCACCCACTGTAACAATGCCCTGTGAGCATTTGAACACATTTATACCTTATAAGTATGCCCAGGTGAACTTTCTCCCATGTACCCCCTATCACAGACATCCCACACAAATGATACTCCTCTGCCCCAGTAGTAACCCTTCTGTGACCCAAAGCTTCTTCAAAAATGATATCAATATAATAATCAAACACAATAAATAGGAAAATGAAAAAATGTTGATAGGTTTAAATATAAGAAATAAAATACATAAAAATTTAAAAATCACTAAAAATAAAATTAAAAGATTGGATTATTAAAAATAATGAAAAAAATATTGAAATTTTTTTTGACCTTTTGCCTTTCATCACTGTAAGATCTGTTGTCCTGCATATAGAGTGAAATTTTCTTCCATTTATTCCCCAGTGACTTTTTTTCATTTCTTTTCAAAGAAGTTGTAGGTCACAGTAAAGTCACTTAAAGAATACAGGGGGCTCCCATATACCCAACATCCTCCCCTTTTCCCCCTTCCCATATTAATAACTTTGTATATGTAGATGGTATCTGTATTAGTCAGTCAAAGGGGTGCTAATGTGAAATACCAAAAAATGGGTTGGTTTTTATAAAGGGTATTTATTTGGGGTAGAAGTCCACAGTTACCAGGCCATAAAGCAAAAGTTTCTTCCCTCACCAAAGTCCATTGTCATGTGTTGGAGCAAGACAGCTGCCAACGTTTGCCAGGGTTCAGGCTTCTTGAGTTCCTCTCTTCCCGGGGCTGCGTTTCTCTCCGGGCTTAGCTCCTGTTTCCTCCACAAAGTCAGCTGTAGGCGATCAGGCAAATAGTTTGCTTCTCTTCTCCTGGGGCCTTCTTTCCAACATCAAAGCTGCTTCTCGAAAGACTGCTTCAACTCTGTTCTTTGCCTTGCCTTTTATATTCAATTCCCCACTCACCAGGGGGTGGGGCTCAATGCCCTACTGAATGACATGGCCCAGGCAACACCCTAATCATAATTCAATCATGCCCAGATTAACAGATTAGATTACAGGCATGATCCAATTATATTTTTGGAATTCATAATTACATCAAATTCCCCAATGGTTACAGTATCTTTGTTACAATTGATATACAAATAGTGAATCATAGCTACTAACCATGGTCAATGGTTTACATTATGGTTTACATTTTAGGCCATACAATTTTATGAATTTTGATGAGATTTGACATGGCCTGTGTCCATCATTGTAGGATCATGTAGAACACATCCATTGTCCACTAAATATCCCCTCTTCCATTTATTTTATTCCTGCCTTCTCCTCCCCTTGGGTTCCATGGCCATCTCCTGGCTTCACACATTGGATGACAATATTCATAGTTACTTGCAGCAACACTGAGGTCTTGACCCACTTGTTTGTCCTCCCCTATTAGGAACCCCTTATGCTCTCAAAAGTCTCCTGCTCTTATGTTTGTGAACCTATTCGTCCCCCCCAGGATGCGACTCCAACTCATTCTCACTCATTATGTGGGTCTTCACTCACAGATACAACACATTATGACAAAATGATCACTCGCACACTCCCTAGAAACCTGTTCCAGGTGTGCCCTGTACCGAATGTCCCCCCATTCAACAACTTAAAGCAACCCTTTCTTGTAATACTGCCATAAGAGCATTCCTAACTTTGTGCTTTCAACCACATACCTGCCAATCCCCTGTGTTCACTTGGTATCTTCCCCAACCCTCCTCCTACTTCCATGGACTTTCCAAACCACTGTCCCCAATCTACCCACCTGTCAAACATGCACCACCCAACCCAATTGTATCACTACCCTCCTTTCATATCCCTTCACTGCCCAACTATACACTTTTACCTTATTATAGATTATGTCTGTATGGGCATTGGCTCACAACCTTCATCTCCCTTTCTATTTCATGTAAACCTATCTTCCCGGCAATAGCTCTCTGAGTCTGCTCAATTTTCTTAATTCATATCAGTGAGGTCATGTAATATTTGTCCTTCAGTGCCTGGCTTGCTTCATTCCACATAAGCTCCACAAGATTCATCCATGTTATCCTGTGTGTTAGCACTATATTCCTTCTTACAGGTGAATAATGTTCTGTTTTATGTATGTGGCACATTTTGTTTTTCCATTCATCTGTTGATATTCATTTGGGTTGATTCCAACTTTTGGCAATAGTGAGTAATGTCACTATGAACATTAGTGTGCATATATCTTTTCATGTCCTTGCTTTCAATTCTTCTAGGTATGTACCCAGCAGTGGAAATGCTGGATCATATGGCAGTTCTATAGTTAGCTTCTTGAGTAACCACCTAACTGTCTTCCGTAATGGCTGGATCATTTTACATTCCCACCAGCAGTGGATGAGTGTTCCCATTCCTCCACATCTTCTCCAACACTTGTAGGCCTCTGTTTTTTTAAAATAGCCTCCAGTCTAATGGGTGTAAGATGGTATCTCACTGTAGTTTTGATTTGCATTTCCCTAATAGCTAGTAATATTGAGAATCTTTTCATGTGCTTTTTAGGCATTTATATTTCTTCCTTGGAGAAATGTCTTTTCAAGTCCCTTGCCCATTTTTTAAATGGGTTGTTTCTCTTTTTGTTTTTGAGGTGTAGGATTTCTTTATATATGCTGGATATTAGGCCCACCTCTATCAGATATATGATTGTCAAATATTTTCTCCCATTGAGTAGGCTGCTTTTTCAGTTTCTTGACAAACTCCTTTTAATTTTGGCAAGATCCCATTCTATTTTTAATTTTGGGGAGATCCCAATTTTCTATTTTTTTGGGGGGGGGATCCCATTCTTCTATTTTTTCTTTCACTGCTCATGCTTTGGGTGTGAAGTTCATGAAACCATTTCTTATTACAAGGTCCTGAAGATGCTTCCCTACATTATCTTCCAAGGTCTTTAAGGTCTCGGCTCTTATATTTAGATCTTTGATTCATCTTGAGTTGATTTTTGTATAAGGTTTGAAATGGTGTTCCTCTCATTATTTCTGATATGGATATACAGTTCTCCAAACACCATTTGTTGAAGAAATCATTCTTTCCCAACTGAGTGGGCTTGGTGGCCTTGTTGAATATCAGATGACTGTATATATGAGGATTTATACCAGAACTCTCAATTTGGTTCCTTTGGTCAGTATCTCTATCCTTGTGCCAATACCATGCAGTCTTGATCACTGCAGCTTTGTAGTATATATTTAAAGTCAGTAGTGTGATTCCTCCAATTTCATGTTTCTTTTTCATTTATCTGGCTATTCTGGACTCTTGCCCTTCCAAATTAATTTCATAGTTTGTTTATCCAATTCAGTAAAAAATAATATGTTGATTTTTATTGAGATTGCATTAAATCTGTAGATTAGTTTGGGTAGGATAGACATCTTAATGATGTTTAGTCTTCCTACCCATGAACAGGGGATATTCTTCCATTTATTTAAGTCTTCTTTGATTTCCTTTGACAGTGTTGTATAGTTTCCTGCATAATTTCTTTACATATTTAGTTAATTTTATTCCTAGGTATTTGATTCTTTTAGTTACTATTGTAAATTGTAAATTTTTCTTCATTTCCTCCTCAGATTGCTCATTATTGGTGTACAGAAATGCTACTGATTTTTGTATATTGATCTTACAACCTGTGGCTTTACTGAACTCTTTTATAAGCTCTAGAGCTTTGTTGTAATTTCTCAGGGCTTTCTATGTATAGGATCATTTCATCTGCAAATAGTGAAAGTTTTGCTTCTTCCTTTCCAATTTGAATGCATTTTATATTGTTCTCTTGCCTATGTGCTCAAGCAAGCACTTCTAACATTATGTTAAATAGAAATGGTGAAAGTGGGCATCCTTGTCTTGTTTCTGATCTTAGAGGGACAGCTTTAAGGATTTCACCATAGAAAATGATGTTAGCTGTGGGTTTTTCAAATATACACTTCATCATGTTGAGAAAGTTTCCTTCTATTCCTATTTTTTGTAGTATTTTTGTCAGGAAAGTGCACTGTAATTTGTTTATTGCTTTTTCTGCATCTATAGAGGTGATCGTGTTGTTTATTTTCTTTCAATCTGTTTATGTGGTGTATTATATTGATTGATTTTCTTATGTTGAACCATCATTGCATATCAGGGATGAAACCCACTTGGTCATGTTGTATAATTCATTTGATGTATTGTTGAGTATGGTTAGAAAGTATTTTGTTGAGTATTTTAACATCTATGTTCACTAGAGAGATTGGTCTATAGTTTTCCTTTCTTGTGGCATCTTTGGCTTTGGTATTAGGGTGATGTCATCATCATAGAATGAGTTAGGAAATGTTCCCTTTACTTCTATTTTTAGTAGAATTTAAGCAGGATTAGTGTTAGTTTTTTCTGAATGTTTGGTAGAATTCACCTGTGAAGCCATCTGGTCCTGGGCTCTTCTTAGTCAGGGGTTTTTGATGACTAATTCTATCTCTTTACTTGTGATTGGTCTGTTGACTTCATCAATTTCTTCTTTTCACACTGTAGGCTGCTTTTGTGTTTCTTGAAATTTGTTCATTTCCTCTAAATTATCCACCTTGCTGTCATATAACTTTTCAAAGCATCCTCTTATGATACTCATTTCTATGGGGTCAGTGGTGATGTCTCCTTCCACGCTTCTTATTTTATGCATTTGCATCTTCTATTTTCTTCTTTGTTAGTCTAGCTAAGAGTTTGTCAATTTTATTAATTTCTTACAGAACAATCTTTGGTTTTGTTTATTTTTTCTAGTGCTTTCTTATTTTCAATTTCATTTAGTTCTGCTCTAATCTTTTGTAATTTTTTTTCCTACTTCCCTCGGAGTTAGTTTGTTTTTCTTTTTCTAATTACTCTAGGTGTGTAGTTAGGTCTTTGATTTTAGCTCTTTCTTCTTCTTTTTAAAAGATTTAAATTTTTATTTTTTTCACCCTCCCCCTGTTGTTTTGTGCTTGCTCTTTGCTCTCTGTGTGTTCTTCTGTGTCTGCTTGTCTTCTCCTTAGGTGATATAGGGAACTGATCCTGGGACCTTCCAGAATGGGAGAGAAATGCTCAATCTCTTGTGCCATCTCAGATCCCTGGTCTGCTATATCTCTTATTGTCTCTCCTCTATGTCACTTTTTGCTTTGTCATCTTGGTGTGCCATTTTTCCATGCACAGAGCCACATCTGTTTCCCTTTTTACTTTTTTTAATATAGGCATTTATGGATATGAATTTCCCCCTCAGTACTGCTTTGGCTGTATCCCATAGGGTTTGATATATTGTATTGTCATTTTGATTCATTTCTAGGTAGTTTCTAATTTTTTTTGAGATTTCCTCTTTGACCAACTCTTTGTCTAGGAGTGTGTTGTTTAACTTCCATATCTTTGTACCTAATCTGGTTCACTACACATTACTGATTTCCAGCTTCCTTACTTTGTGGTTGGATAAATTACTTTGTATAATTTCAATCTTTCTGAATTAATTTAGTGTTGTTCTGTTGCCTAGCATGTGGTCTATCCTGGAGAATGATCTTTGTGCACTCAAGAAGAATATATATCTTCCTGTATTTGGGTGTAATGTTCTGTATATGTCTATTACATTCTGATCCTTTAATGTATTATTCAATGTCTTTGTTTCTTTATTGATTCTCTGTCGAGATATTCTGTCTTTT
>JAQZBX010010453.1:15759-44388 GCA_029593785.1 Cabassous unicinctus | reverse complement strand
TTCCTTGATATTTTTGGTTTTACAGGGGTATTTTTTTTTTTTCAACTAAGATTTATTAGAGTATCTAATACTTAGATATTTTTCCTATTAGCAACTGTGTCTTGATAAATTTCATTTGGGAATATTGTATTCTATCTTTCAGGGTGTCTGACTTATAAAGGACGAGTAACTCCCAGGGTTATAGGAGAACTCTTTATGTTTACCCTAAAGTTCCAGGAGCGTGAAGGAGGAAGTTTTATAATTTACGAAGGGCTTCCTTTCTTTAAAGAAGGAAAATGTATATCAATCATCAGACATGAATTAACCTGTTGTAAATTCTTCTTGGTCTGCTAACCTAATTATAGGAGAGATAATCATATACTTTACTTTGAGTTTTTCTTAAAAAAATCATACAGGTTCTTTCTCCAGACTAAATATATAGTTTTTTACTTTAAGGGAATAAATAACCTTCCAATCTGCCCCTCTAAGTAGGCTTAAAGTCTTTTTTTTTTTTTTTTGGTCATTAGCTGTACTGGTCCCATGTGCATGTATGTATTCTCTGCTTTTTGATATAGTATGGAATGAGCAGAATTAGTGTCATATATTCCTATAGCAAAAAATAAAAACAAACTACAAGTCTGAAGATATAAATCATTTTTCACTGGAAAGAACTTAAGAACAGAACTAAATAATTAACTAATTAAACTGTTAACATTTAATATTATCAATATTAAATTACCAGATTAAGCCCTTCCTTTTTCTGCCTCCCACCCCCACATCCTTGCCCAAATGTAGGAGTTGGACTTTACATTTAGATTTTTAGTGAATAGCTAAAATGCCCATTTTCCTTTTCCAAATATTTTCTAATAGTTTGCTTAGAAGTGAAAGCACAACTTTCCCCAATAGCATTTTAAGTAAAATCGTGAATCTGGTAATTTTGTGGAAATGCTTAATTTTTTTGATAGACTCCTCTTCCTATGCATGATCACTTCTATTACTGCACCTTTTTTCACATTATAGTTCTTTTTTCCCAGGCCACTGCCCTAAATTACCCATTATTTTTCTAGCAACCCTTTCCCACGAGCTCCCAGCTGAAGAGGCCCTTCCTGATAGTACGTTGGCCCTTGGATTTCCTCCGCTTCCCCAAGTCTAAATGTGTCTATTTGTCCTTTAAAACCATTCCTATTGACTTTCCAATGGGTGAAAACTTAGGTACAAAAATAACCCATATCAATATATAAATTGGTTCGTGTGCTAATTGCCATCTCTCCTCTCCCCAAAAACCTATTTGCTTTTCAACTAATTTCCAAGTATCTTAACACAAAGAAGTGACACAATAAATGAGGATTTTAAATTCAGTAGCTCAGCCATAGATTGAGATTGAGGAAGAAAATTTATTTAGCATTTCTTTAATTAAAGCTCATTTGTAGGTGTAATTATAGAAGTGTGGCCTTGATATTTACCCAAAATTGCTGTTTATTATAGGTTGGACAGATTAGCCTAGGACAATAGGGAAAGCAATGTGTATGGAAAATACTCAGATTTGGGGTGGCCTGTAATCCCCTGATGTAGCCTGCAGTGATGTCTCCCAAACACAGCTTCTTTTATACCTAACTTTACCTCTCATTTGTTGTTCTGTAGTTTTCATCACTTTTATTCTTACACATGGTTAGGATGTGCCAACATTGCACTATTTTATCATGCATAATCTTTTTTATGCATCTATCATGCATTAAACTGTCTGCAAGATGTTCATATTCATGGTTGTGAAGAGTACTTGCTGGTTTTTCACATACTGATCAAATATTTAATGGGGTTTTGGTTTGAGCTTGTTGGAAACAGTAACGTAATAACCCTCACAGAGTTTGCACAGAGCATAAATTTTCCTCACTTTGTTTTTTGATATAAATGCATTTGAATCCCTGGGACTTAGTTTTCACAAAACTACCATTTCCGCCATTATATTTAAGACTTTCGGTTACATTAATATGCATCTCTAACTGATAAATCGTCTTTCTTGGCATTTTTTATGTGTTTATTCCAAAGCTAAAATGCTTAAGAGAGTAAGGTGAATTCATCTTCAGAAAAAATTGGAACATTTAACTTGTGATATTGTCTAATGTGTTTGTAATGCCCTGACTGCCTAAGGAATCAGCTATTTTAGTCAGCTGGTTCTTAATTCTATTTATCAATTTACTTGAATGGTAGTCTCAGAAATGTTTAGTACATAAATATCATCCTGCAATTGTCCCTTTTTACTTTTTAATCTCTAAAAATATAAATAAATGAGTAACTTCTGTTTCAATATTTAAAGATTATGTACCTACCTACCTACTCCCACTTTTAAGTTCCCTTCAGAGTCTTCTCATTGATTTGGGATGAAGCCTACAGTCCAAAACTCTGCTTCATTCTGTTTGGTCTTGCCATGTCTTCAACATAAACTTACTTGTCTCATCTTCTGAACTACATTAAGCTTCTCTCAGTTTCTTTGATGCCCTACATTTCTTTCAGGTTCTTTGTAATTCTATTTTTTTGCTGCACCTGCTGTTCATTTTGCTTTTAAAATTCTTTCCTCATCCCTTTACTAACCAATTAACTTCTCACTGTTCATATTCCAGCTTTAATGTTATTTCCTCAGGGAGGTTTACTCTGACCTCTAAATTCTGTTATAATTTCCTGATACATATCCATATACTTATTTTTTCTTTGGCATAGTTGTTATAACTATAATTAAGTGATAACTTAAATGATTTTAAGTTTTGTCTAAATAATTAGTGTAAAATCTGTCACTTGACTATAAGCTGCATGAGGCTGAGGCTATCTGACATGTTTTCCATTGTCTAAATCCTAAGTCAGTGCTCTATAAATACTTGATTAATGGATAAATGAATGGAAGAAGCCTCAAATCTATATTCTTAGTGGTAGTTGCTAAGATCCCATGAGAAGAAAACAATATAATTTGCATTTTAACGATCTTATTATGGTGAGGGTTCCCTGTGGGTTTAGGGTAGAATGCCTCGGGTGGTAATAAGCTGAATTTCTGTGCTAATAAAAAAGATGCTGCAATAACAGAAGATACATTTTTGTTGTTGTTGTTTTGCAGAGGGTATCTACCAAGCACATGACAAAGCAGTTGCCTAAAAACTAATAATGCTTTATCCTAACCTTTAAGAGTAAATTTGGCCAAGCTTTTCTAAATTCTTCATCTTTCTATTAATAAGGCTTAGTGTGATTAAGGGAGAGGATTTTCAAGCTTATAGAGTCAGCTGTTTTTTCCTCAGCTGTAGACATTGCTGACTTAAGCAACCCTGAGGCATTATTTGTCAATATTAAGTGCAGAACTATTCAATTGCTAGTTCATAATGCAATGTACTTGTGTAACTAGAACCATTTTTATAATTGAAACTGATTTTCTAGACATTTCTTGCTAAATAGCTGAATTGAGATGTAAATTATTCTGTAAAAAGTCAAGAGTTTAGAACATAAAATTGAAATCCATACCATGTAAAGATTTTAGAATATCAATTGACAAGCTGCTTACTGATACACTAAAATATCAGATAATGCATTTTAGGCATTTTTATTAGAATTTTCATGAGAAATGACATTTAGTGGCTGGAAATAATTCACTGGAAAAATATATTTTTAGGTCGGTACTGATTGAACTGAGTAGGTTGACAATACTATGAATTAAATTCTAGGAGGAAGGAGAAATAGCCTTTGCCAAGTATTTCATCTACCTTCACATAGTTTGTTAGTCCTGGATTTAGTACAATACTAGCTGACCCACATATCTTTTAAAATAATCTTTATAGTTATAAAATATTCTTTATTATTATAAATAAAGAAGGTAAAGGCATAGGTTTTACAGACAGTAGATAAGTAGTTACACATCACACTGAATTCATCACCCAACCTCTGCATCCAATTATTCAAAAAAAACTTTAGTGGTGAAAACAGATTTTATGCTGTGTGACTTTTAAAAAATAATTGAAAGAAGAAGATATATCTATCTCAATTCTTCAACTTTTTCAAAGAAATATTTTCCAGAGACTTTATACTTCAGTTTGATAATTGAGCTTGTAAACCGAAGTTCTAGAGAACACTCACAAAAGCCATCATCCAAATAGTGGTACAGACAGTGCTTCACATGTGTACTTAGTTAAGTTCATTTCAGATGTGCAAATCTAAAGCAACAACAGCCATAAACTGCAGTATGAAATGATTAGTAAGGCATCCACAGAAGAGAAGGCTAAATGCCGTTGTTTGCAAACTTGAAGAGACGGAATCAGAAGGTAATTACAGTTTCAGAGACAGATTAATAATGCATTGCAGCTTAGGTAGGCACTGTCCCCTGTTCATCCTTTTGATTCCTCATACAGTAGCTCATGCTGGAGGCTTGCCAATAGACAAAAAGTACTTTGCCACGTTTATTTCTATTTTTCTATAATGAATGACTTCTTAAGAGATGGTCATATGATTCCAAAAAGAAGGAGGAGGAGGCAGAGAAGAAGAAGGAGGAGGAGGAAAAGATAAAGCTGCAGCAGCAAGTTGTTATAGACTTGGCTGATAGCTCTTAGATGTTTTCTTGCAGGGAAGCTTAGATCTACTTCCAGATGTATGTACAACCACCATGGCAGATATTATTAGATGCCGGAAAAGGATGCATTCTCTCCTACAACAGAATTTAATCTTGTTTGGCACATCAACGTGCCCAGTTTAAAAATACACCCTACCTCAGGTTTCCGTGCAGCTAGCTGTGACACTATAAGCCAGTTCTGGCCAATGAGATGTAAGGGTACATGTACTGAATAGTGATTCTAGGAAAGCTATTGATTTCCTGACAAAAAAGAACTGAAAAGGCTGTAGGAATCTTATGCCCTTTTCTATATCCCCCTTCTTACATCCTGATATCTGGCTCCATTTCTGGAGGTAGAATAACTATTTTGTTGTCATGAAGGTGATAACCACAAATCAGTGGTGCCCAAGCAAGACACTGATCTGAACTATGTCCATGCTGATTTCCCTAGCAACTTCTGACTTCCCATTGTTCAACTTCTCAATATATGAGAAAAATAACCTCCTCTTTGGTTATGCCACTGTGATTGGCTTAACCAAATACAGACGCATGCAATTCCCACTGACGTCCGCATGAGCAAAGCAGCAACAGATTCCACCAGTGTCCCTCCATTTTGCGATGGTCATGACTTATAAGCAGAGACCTACTCTGACCGAAGAGGAACCAAAATCCATATGTTTGATTTCATTCACCTGGGGAAAAACAATGGCATGGATATAAGTGAAATGACTAAAGAGTAAAATTTTAGACAAATTGGTGGGCCAAGGAAGAGATTCTCTACGCTGTGATTCATATACCACATCTATATTGAAAATGAAAGCAGTGATGCTGGAATTTAGAACATATTAACCTCAGAGAATTAAAAATCATTTTTACATGTATGTATTACATGCATGAGCTAAAGGTGAGTTTTCTACTTTAAGTAGTGTAGTCAGAGGTTGTATACTGCCAACTTGAAGGAAATATTCGAATAGTACAATCTGCAAGGTTTCATATTATCATTAAAAAGGAAAGAATAATTCCAATCTAATTTCAAATGACAGCATAAAATTCTAATTAACTGATTAAATTAGGTAGGTAATATTGGCAAGACTATCCCCTCAAAATTATTTTTTATTTTGCCTCTGTATGACAATATACTTTTTTATTGCCTAGCTTTTTGCATTAGCATTACTATACAGCTCAAACATGGATCCTAATATGTAGCCCATGCCTTCAAGGACCATTCTGTGTTGGATTTTCTTATTCATTTATACTTTGAGTCGTATTGTCTCCTGTTGCTGTCATTGGATTTGTATTTTTCTAAATGTCAAAAGTCCTGAATATTTATAATACAGGACAACATGCTAGTTTGCTTAATTATTGGGAATATAATACTATTACTTTTTATACTTTGTAAAATAGTGTCTGTCTGTATCTCTGTCTTTCTCTTTCTCTCTTCTCTCCTCTTTTTAGAATTGATTTGGATTCCTTCACAGAATTTTGACAGATGTCTCCCACTTGTAGAGAAATAATTAGGTTATTATGTATAATCAAGAAATGGAACTTGCTTTAAAATTTTTGCCAGTTATGTTAAAATAATATGATTAACAGTATTTACAAACAATTATAAATATATTTCCATGCTAAAAATTCAAAAGCCCAGTATTATGTTTGGCTCACTTTGTATCTTAAACTTTCTATTATTTTCTTGCAAATTCCAAAGTAGCTTTTCTGGATCCAAAATGGATTCTGATGACAGTATCATAAAACTTAGGAAAACCCAAAGAGGAAATATTATTAAAATAGCTGTAGCATGAAGTTGATCTGAAAAGGATTCCAGCTCTGTAAATATACTTCTATAAATGGCATAAGCCACCAGCTAACAGCTGAGCCACTCTCTGCGAATCAACCAGCTTAAGTGCAAAATTGGAAGAAGCCAAAGAAGGGAGATTTATTCTTTTCTATTGTTCAATGGGGTCTATCATTGTGCCCTGCAGAATTGTAAAGGGCTAACAGAGTAGTAAATAAAATTAAATAAATTGTTTAATTTTACCCAGACAATTTATTTGGTTTACGTTATGGGAATGTTTAAGGAGAAACTTAATGTCAAACAAATATGATTATAAGATTGAAATACTCTAAGCCATGTATTGAAATCAAATGCAAATATATTATTTGAAAGTTCCAGAAATTTGGGTTTTTAATTATTGCTATATCATAAATCAAAAGTTAAGAAAGTGAATCCTGTAGTTTAAATCATCTAATCATTCCATTCTTTCATATCCTATATCTATTTTTCCATATATCAATGGTGATTTCAGAAGAGTTAAGGGAATTGGTGAGTGAAATGGAGTCAAACCAATTATGATACTGATACTTGGGTTCGTAAAAGATAATGTAAATTTCTCCTGCTGTGATTTGGATTTATTTCTATTTAATCTGTTTACATGCCTTATGGCAGACTTTCTAAATCATGGAATCTAGGATTGATCTTATTTAGAAAACAAACATTCTTGGAGTGAATCTGAAAAGCTCATGTGATAAAAATAATACAGATATAATCAAACCATTCATCCTACCTTGCTCATATAAAACTGAATATTAATTTATATTTTCTAGTTATGAAAATGAAATACATGTTCATACCCTTTAATGCCAACCTGGTATTGTTCTTTCTTTTATAAATGTTTACAAATCTTTTCTACCTTCCACCTCTTACCCTATCTCCGGATGCATTTAAATGGCAAGGAGGCAGAGCTAGAATATACAAACTTGCTTTAATCTGTCCCAGAGCCCAAAAGAAATTTATGACCAAGGCTTCAAATATCAGGGCAATCCTTCAACTCTGTAAGGGTGAGTGTGAGATTAGATGGTGTGGTATTGTCAAAGAGAGATAATTTGGAAATCAGACACACAAATTCTAATCCTGCCTCAGCCAATTCTTTTTTTTTTTTTTTAAAGATTTATTTATTTATTTATTTATCCCCCCCTTGCTGCTTGTGTTCGCTGTGTCCATTCGCTGTGTGTTTTTTCCGTGTCTGCTTATATCCCCCTTGCTGCAAGGTCCCGCTGCATCAGCCCACCGCGCCGTGTGGGCCAGCCTGCCCTCACAAGGAGGCCCCGGGAAGCGAACCCGGGGCCTCCCATATGGTAAACGGGAGCTCCATCGATTGAGCCATACCCGCTTCCCCAGCCAATTCTTAAAATATTTTATCAGTAATGGTTGGTACCTTGGGCATTAGGCCGTGCTGAATCATGGTTGCTCTGTTGAAAATGTCCTTCTTAGCTTCTGTTATACTATATACCCTTTCTTCCTTCCTTTCCTTCCCTTCCCTTCCCTTCCCTTCCCTTTCCTTTCCTTCCTCTCTCTCTTTCTCTCTTTCTCTCCCTCCCCCCCCATATACCTACCTATTACCTACCTGTCTACTTGCTTACCTACATCTGTCATTTCCCATTGTCATTTTGGAAACATCTCTTAGATATATATTTCAGCCTTCAGCTCTCTCCCAAACTTCTGGAATGTGTTTCCAATTGCCTACCCATCCCCTCATGTTCCAACATAAATTCAAACTGGCAATAGCTAAACCCATCATATGTTCCCTTTAGTAGTCCCTGGTTTTTATTTGTGTTCTTGCCCTGTCATCTTCCTAGTCATCCTGTCTTCAAATCACAAAGTCATTTTTTTCTCCTCTTTAAATCTTACCCTTCATATCCAATCAGGATACCTTTTCTAAAATCTTCTGAAGTTGTCCTTCCCCCTTTTCCTTTAAACAAGCCATTATCCTGGTTGGGGAAATCTTTTTGTGTTCCCTAACTGATCTTCACACTTCCAATATAACCTTTCCCATGCAAATGCACCTCGTATACATCTACCATTTTAAGATTTCTAAAGAATAATCATGATTATATTGCTCCCCTGCTCCATAACATTCTGAATTTCTCCATTGCTTAAAGATCAAAATGCCAATTCCCTAGGCTAATGCCAAACTTCCTTTCCACTGTATCTCTCACTTATAAATTTCTTCCTTCTCCATTCTGTCTTCATCTCCACTTAGCAACTCTCCACACCTCTAAGGGCAACACCTCCATGAAGTTGGCCAGAGAGCCACTAGAAAAAGAAATGATCTATCTAATCTGAACCACTAGAATGCTTTGCCTCCATTTCTCTTTTAGCACCCACTGCAACTGCCCTGGCATCATTTATGAGTATCTCTGCATAGGAAGGGAAAAGTCTCAAGGAACCTTTCCAGTAGGAGATGTATATTTAGTTGAGTTTTGAATGGTAACTGGAGTTAGACACAACATATGCACCAAAGCAGCACGGCCTGGGGCCCAGGAATAGGTTGAGATGGCTTATGTATATGGATATAGTGGGAGGGAATGCCGGAAACTAACCTAGGAGCAATACAGAGCTGGCTTAGTAACCATTGCTAAGAAATTTCTACTTCATCCTCAAGTTGATCAAGAGCTGTTTGAAGGATTTTAAATATGGAAATCCCATGATCAATAGTTGTGGTTTAGAACAAACATTCTATTGATTGTATGAAGTGAAGATGGACAAAATGTGAGTTTTTAGATTTTTTTTTCAATTTGGGAACAGAAAATAATATCTCACACACACACACAGACACACACACACACACACACAGCCCTCTCTCTGCTTGTTGTTCATGTCCAGATTTTCATTCTACTGTTCTTCAAAGCTCTATTTATGAGCTACATTAATCCTATAAACAGTGTATGGAAGATGTGATCCAGGCTACCTCTGAAGCCATGTGTAAGCATCAGGGTAGTTTCCTTGACTGATTTGTTTAGTGATGGAAGCTCTGTTCCTTCCTTAAGTGTAGCCTCTTTTTAGCAGCACACCTTCAAAGTCTTCTTCAAATCTGGGATCCAGAAGTGTATCCAATGAAACTTGCTGACTGTATAGTTTGCGAAGAGAATGAGAATGGAAAGGACACCAATTCAGTCACTATCCATAGTTATGACACGGCTGTTTTTATTTCAGCCGCCTGTGTCAGGACCTTAGGCAGAACTAGAAGGTGGGTCTATTTTCCTACATTTATCTCTGAATTTACTGTTAGTGCTTCATTCTGCAAATAGAGAAATAAGGATAACAAGAAATTATATATTTCATAAAATGATATTCAAAATCTTTCACATTTTTCTCTTGAATTTTATCACAAATACAACACCACCACTTCCCAAGGTCAGTAGAATTGCACCTTTGACTACACCCTTCCACTTTTTTCTTGGTGACTTTGTACTTTTATTTCCTTTATTGTCTTGCTCTGACTCTTTTCTGTTTATATTTTTGCAATTTTTTTAATATAAAAATCTATGTTTTAGAGATAGGTAATATACACTTTTATTTATAAGAACATAGAAAATAAGGACAATTATTGGTCATTATTTCTGCATGAGCTAAAAGGATGTAGGCAAATCATTTTTTAAAGCAGTACTTTATTCATTTTAAAACTTCTGGTACCAATTTTAAAATAAAATACTTAGAGTTTCCTTCTCAAATATGCATTTCTAATCCTAAAAAACTAGAGAGCAGTTTTATACTTGACTTCTATTAGTAGTAACCAATGCATCTATAATCTTATAATACTAAAATGCTATTTAATTGTATATGTGCTTACTTTATCAAGAACAAAATCAATATCTTAAGAAATCAATGCTCTTTATAAATAGGATCAAATGGGTAAGGAAGAGTGAATGGTCCAAATAAGCAGAAATAGTTGATTTTGCTTTTTATACCAATGTTGGCACAGGAATATGTTATGAAAAATCAATTATAGCATAAGATCTCCTAATAGGTATTCAAATGTTTGAAAAATCAATTATAGCATAAGATCTCCTAATAGGTATTCCAATGTTCTCTCATCAAACGACCATACAAAAACAAGTCTGCTGACTCTATTCCAAATCACTAGACTCTGGTTGCTTGTATTTCCTTTAAGTAAGAGCAGCTGTTAGAAGTGCAAAATAATAATGAGGTAGATGAGACCTTCTTATTGGCCACTGTGTGACATACCCCAATGAGCATCTGCCAGGCCTAGTTGTGTCTGTGTGTGTTGGAGACAGGTAGAGGGAGAAAAGAAAGGTGGTAAATAAAAACTCTGTGACATATCTCCTAGAGGCCAATCCTGACAGTTCTGTTCATTTATCCCATGCCAAGCTCATCTGAAGAAGTAGATTATGTCATCAGCATTAATGTGAGAGATTAAAAGTGAGGATGGGGCAACCTATTATGATTAGACTAATTGCCCTTATATATAAATATTATTTTGTTACATCAGTAAAAAGAATTTATTTGGGAAATGGGGGAAAGAACAGAGCTTGCTGAGAAATGGGAAAGACAGAAAAACACACTAAGATTTGGCACGGGCTCCTCCATGCAGAGAGAGCCTGCCCTTATATTTTAAATGGATGTTTTGGTACTGTCTAGAGTGGAATCTGATTATACAGGGAACAATACAATAACACTACTGATAAAAGCCTCTCTCTCTCTCTCTCTCTCTCTCTCTCTCTCTCTCACTATATATATATATATATATATATAAAGAAGGTATATGGATGCAAGTTGCTTAAATGGGTTTAACTAAATGGAAACTAAATATGAAGGAATTTACTGGGTTTTTTTGGTAGTAGCATGATGATGGTGATATTTGTGCCTATAGTAGAAAAGTTGCACTTGTGGTAGGAACAATAATAATAGTAGCAACATCTCATATATACATAACTCTTTTCAGTTTCAAGGTAGTTTTATATATTTTATTTTTCATTTAATTCACACAACAGCTTAGTGTCCAATGCACACTAGGCATGCATACATAACTAAACTAATGCTTAGATCTTTGACTCCTAGAGCACATTACATTTGTGTTAACCTTTCAACCATTTTTCAAACTGCCATTGTGATTCAGGCCCATTTAAATACGAGCTTCCCTAGATCTTTCATAGTCAGTATGAAGATTGGCTTTGAGCTTGGAAGAAAACACTATGAAGGTTAAATATTTTTTTTCCCCTCAGGTTTAGAATATTAACAGAGAATTCAAGGAAGTGTAAGAAAATCCAGCACCTGCACTAGGGAAGGGAAGACCAAGGAGCACATACCAAATATAGAGTATAGCATTATATAAAAAAAGCATAAGCAGAATAAAAAATACTTTTTTAAAAACTCAGTATAAATATACCCAATTTAAAGATCCAAAATTGGATCTTGCCTCAAGTTATATGGGGAAGTAACCAAATGGAGTTTACAGTTGAATGATTCCCATTTGCTACACATGCTTCTTCTGTGACAAAGAGAGTTTGAAAGTATAGGTACAGCAGGTGACTGGAGCAAGCAGCTTGTTCTCAAGGCTATTTCTGGACTCAGCTGTCCTTGCCCAAAAGTGAACCCATCTTTGCAGTCTTTTGTGCTTAAAAATCATTCAACTTTGTCAAAATTCCAGTATTACTGTCCCTTATTTAAAGACAATGTTACCAGAATGTTTGTTTAGGAATGCATAAATACTCTGAAGGCTTATTGACAAGTAGGAGGCAATAAAGCTTCAGCCAAAAGCATCAGAGTGCTAACATCTGGGAAAGAGCCAAACTCCATTGTTCTGCTCTCTTTAAAACAACCACATGTTTCGTTGTTGTTTTGTTTTAATTGTCAGTGAATATTCCCTTTCCCTTTCTTTTGCCGCAAACACATTACTTTCTTCATCATCCCTCTTCTAAACCTGTAATTATTTATAATGTTTGTTTCTGGAACTTTGTACATGTTTGTTAAAATAGGCATGACTAATAATGACAGTAATGGACTATTTGTTTTTCTTTTGATAAGCCTCTATACCTCTGAAATCATGTTTTCTTTCTTCTTCTTTTTTTAAACATAGTGTTTACTAAACAATCTGTAGGAAAAACAATTTTCTCATCCTTACTTTTTTTTTTTAATTCACTTTATTTTTTCAGTGTACAGTTCTATGAGTCCCCCTGCCCCACCCCCCACTTGCTGTCTGTGTCCATTCATTGGGTGATCTTCTGTGTCTGTTTCTTGCCTTCTCTTCTCATTTTTCTCCCCCTGACTTTACCAGGATTCAATCCTAGGGACCTCCGATGTGGGAGAGAGGCACCCTGTCACTTGCGCCACCTCGTTCCTGGTTTCTGGTGCGTCTCGCCTCAGCTTTCCCCTGCGTCTCTCTTTTGCTGCGTCATCATCTTGCTGCGTGGCTCACCACGCGTTTGCGTGGGCCCTGCTCACCTGCTTGCCTTTTTTTATTTTACCGGGAGGTCCCAGGGATCAAACTCAGGTCCTTCCATATGGTAGACCACTTGAGCCACATCCGCTTCCCTGAAATCATGGTTTCTATCTGCTTTTTTGTACCAGTTAGCAGGAGTTGCGGGGAGGTATATCCATGTCCTGACTCTCACATGAGAGAATAATATTTTCCTTTTATTGGCTTTTCTCTTAAATGCTACTTACATCTCTACTTTTACCATTTTTTGGATTCTTGAGTTTGAACCTGAAACAAAGTAGAAGAGTCTGGCATGAAGTTTATTGCTTTCTGCTATGCATGCTTGATTTTAAGTCTCTGTAACTGATCTCTCTGTGTGTATACATAAAAAGAGAATAGCTTGTTATTAAAATACCATTTTATCAGTTGTGGAGAATGGTTTCCAACCTTGATTGTGTGAAATGCCACTTTTGACATAATATTTTATTAAAAGTTTTGTGCCATGCTGCACTTTTTGGTAAAAGAAAGTGGCAAAAATCAGTGATACTCAGTGGTAAGTTGTTAAGACAACTCCAAAAAATGTCTAATTCTACATTAGACCCTCAAATTTTCCCATCCTTAGTTTCTTCTTTTCCTTTTAAAAAGTATTGCATTCATGTTGACTTTTCATAATATGCTTATATATATAAGAATAGAGAGTTTGGTGTGATAAAGAAAGAAGTCAGCTGGTTTTAAAAGGGACAGTATTTATGAGATAACTTTTCTAGAAATTGAGGTAATAAACAATGTCTTCTATTGTATGGACTTTGCAACTTTCAAAGTAAAATAAATGTTGGGAATGAAGAAAGAAAGAAAATAGATGTAAGGTCATCTTTCCTCTTCCCTAGTTCTCTTCAAAGTTTAGAAGGTTGAATGATCAAAATGGGTGTGAAATATACTATCTCAGTGTGCATTCAAGGTGGATGCTGAGCTGGCTAGGGTTTTATAAAACGAGTACTCATATATACTATTGGTACAACATACTGCCAAAATGTGACTTTATCTCTAAAATATATTTCTTTGACCCAGCAATTCTAATTTTAAGAATTTATTCCATATTATATTCACACTGATATGCAGTGATATATCCACAATGATATTTATTACAGCATTATTTATAATAGCAAAAAGCTGGAAACAGTCTAATTGCCCATTTGTAGAAGACAGATTGTATAAATTCTGCATCTTCTTTGTAGTGAAATATAATGCAGGAGTTAAAAAAGAATTATGATCATGAATTATTTGTGTTTTTACCATAAGGCTTTATTATTTTATAATGAAGACTAGTTTAAAAAAAATAGAATAAAGAATAACATCAGATCTAGGATGCTGCTAATCAGAGACAATACTAGCACATGCAGAAGATGGGCAATTGAATGCATTTAGAAATGCCACATTGTATCACAAATAAGCTCCACAAAGGGCTTCTTATACTTGAAGCAAGTGCATTGAAGGCAAGAGGAACATTTTGAGACTCAGAATAGGTTTAAATGGCAAAGCATATATTCATGGAAAATTTCTGAGTAACTCAAGATTATTTATTTTAATCATTACTAGTTTTATCAAGGGAATTATCTTATATTCTACAGATTGTTTCACAATGAAATATCTTGCAGTGAGTTATGACAGAAAATTATAATAATAAATATACTTATACAAGTTAAAAGTCATATTTTCCCATTAAAAATTAACTTTCATAAGTGGATTTTATTTCCTTGAGTTTTCTAACTACTACTGTTTACCAGAGTCACCAATTGTTGACACAGACTATCAAAGATGGAATGGAAACATTTAGAATTGTAGAATTTAAAATTGAAGTAATTTTAGAGATGATAGCCAATGTACAGGGCTAACAGTGAAGTAGATATGATTGTCCCTTCAAAGTTAAATTATTAAATGAACACCTAATGAGTCAGACTGTAGATATATTAAGTTTCCTAGGTCAGAGTATGGCTTGGCTGGCAAGATTTGGTTATCAGTTGTTAGGATGTATTAATAAATTTAGTGAGAAAATATGTTAATAGTGATGGAGTATGGGTATAAGAAATGTGCAGTGGAATGTGTGCCCTGCTGATACTATGCACATATTCAGTCTGCTTGACAGATATTCTCAATTCTGGACATACCTGAACCTAGCTGTCTAAACCAGCTGATATTATTGGTGATAGTTCTAGGCTCACCAAGTAACTTCTTATAGTTGCATAACTGGGCTTATGGCCAGGTCGATGGTCCCCAGGGAGACTAATGTGAAGTCTGTTAAGGAGTTTTGAGGTAAGTGTTACCTCTAGGAAGCCAGTCTTCCCTTAAGACACCCTGACATTTCCACAAGCCTTCTACAACAGAGACATTTCTTCATTCAATGCCTTCTTTTTACAGATGAGGATTATAAGTTCTAGAAAAGTTAAGTTTGCTCATATCATACAGCTAGTTTGTGGGATAGCTGAAATTAGCATTTATGTGCCCTGACTCCCAGGAAAGACTTTTGTTAAATCCATCCTTTTGTGCCAACCACACAAATTTCAGATTTCTGACAATTATAACTCATAGGTAGAAAAATAAGCAATAGACCAAAATAGTCTGTTAATAGATTCTCAATGATTACCTGTTATTGATGATCATGGTGATAATAATTCTACGTAATATTTTTGCAAAATGATTGTATAATAATCATCAAAATAAAAAATGTAGTGTTAATGATGATCAAATGTCAATAATAAAGCAATAAACCATAAAATATTAGTAAGCAACATTTATTTAACACTACCAGGCACTCTTCAATGTCCTTGTATCCATTAACTAATTTAATTCCCTTAATAATGCAATGAGGTACATTCTATTTAATCCTCTGTTTATAAATGAAGAAACTAAGGTTTTAGAAAGTTGCTAGGAATATTTCAAGCAATGAAGTGGACAGAAAGATGATTAAGACTTTTTTTTCTTGCCATCAAGAAACCTACGGTCTCTATCTTCATTGCTCAAATATATAAACTTCTAAATGCAAGTCAGAAAGTAAATGTCACAGTGGTATTAGAGAATGTCTTTCAATGACTCACATTATTGTATTTTCTCAATATTATATGTCTTTGAGACTCTACTAATATGTTTGAAATTTTTCATTGCTTTCTTTGTTGCAAAGGAGGCATCTCATTCATGAGAATAGATCTCCACTGGATTTTGTCTAATCTTCAAATTTTATTTACTGTATAATAGTAAAACTACCCTTGTCTGAAAATATGGAAATTCAGTGAAAAATATAAAATGAACGGTTATACCTCAGCAATATGCAAAGGTGCATTTAAAATCCAAACTAAAAATCCTCTTTGAACTTAACTCTAACATATTACTTTATTATTATTGAAAATTGAATGCATGGCTTGGCAAGGATCATATCTGTACTATAATTGGAGCCAATGGAACTCTAATTAGGCAAATAAGCTTTCTTGTTGAGTAATGGTTCTTTCACAATATATTGGCCCCTGTACTGTGTTCTGAAGTTTAACTTTTTAGGAAAGGCAACTTAATTTCTATGTTAGGCTACAAGCAGTTACTTTCCTTGCCAAGATAGAACTGTATTAAGAACTATTACAGCAAAAACAAAGATTGTTTTTCATTTGGCAGTTATGAAGAATTAATTCATGATATATGCTGTTGTTACTTTTTCTTTTTTCTTTTTAATTCAGGAACCCCCAAATTAAAGGACAATCTTGGGCTACTGTTCCCTGTGTCCTCCATAAATTTTGTACTCTTGGGAACCATTTTTTCTGCCTAATATTTTGGAAAATTTAATTCATTCATGGATATATTCTTTAGTCCTGCTTGCTTTGGAACTATACCATAGGGAATTACAACTTCAGTTAAAGAGCTTTCTAATATAATGGATGCCTTGGAAATGCCATATTTCCATGTCTGAAATGTTTCCAAATCCTTGGAGTAGAGAGCCCATATATTCAGAAGCAAACATCTAAGCAGATATTTACTATACCAACATTCCTGTAATTAAAAATGTAGAGTTGAAAGTCTTATTTTACTCTTGGCATACAGTCAGTTGTTAGTTATACTTCTCCATATGAAATGAATTTATTGACTGATTAATTGATTTATTTATAAATGAATTTACTTGAAGTGTACATCAGCAACTTGTGTATTTTTAGAAAAAAAAAACTTACAGAGGTGGGCCACCTTCAGACTTCAGGTAATGGCATGTTATGAAAAGAACATGATTCTCTTTTGCAGAGGATCTAAGAGAAAGCATCTCTTAGGCTGGTATAGCTGAGATTGTTTTCTGGCTTATCACAAATACTCGAAAAGCTATTTTTTCTCCAACAATGGCTGTATTTGATTTCATTTGCGGTTACTCTGTGTGATAAAGGTAGTCACCTCAATTTTCAATGAGTTTGAAAGTCACCTATAGCTTAGGTTAAATTGGAGCTTGTATAATGGCCCATACCCTTTTATAGCAATTGAACTATATTTAAAGCTTTAACTTTATAAGTGAAGGAATAATTGAAATTGTCAAGTATCCAGAATTATTTGATGTACTTTGTTTTTAGTAGAAAACATCACATAGCACACAAATGTAAAAAACATAATATTTTCTAATAAATACACTAATTTTGAAGATAAAAATGATAACCCAGAAACTCATTCAAGGATGTTTCAAACACCAGTCTCTTAGGCAGTAAAATCTTTCAAAGTAAATTTTTAAAATTTTTTTCTACACTGATTAAAGAGTTTCAACAAAGTATTTGTAAAGACTTTCAACAATTAAGAGGGCTTCCCCCCTTTACCAGTATATTAAATCATCATAAATTGATTAAGCTAAAATTTGTCTAACTAGAATGCCTTATTTATTTTCATTGATAGCTAATTTATTCTTAAAGAAGATCTTTGAAAAGTTGAACAATAATTGGTAACACCTGATGTCATAAAACCTATTCTCCATTATTTCTACTCATTTAGGATTAGTAAACACAAGCATGTAAGTTATTATTTATGGTACACATATTAAAGATAGTTTGTGGGGTGAAGTGAAAATAGTACTGGGCTTAAAATGGAAGATAAACATTAAACTCCATCTCGTTTATGATACTTTCTAACTCTATAATTTACCTCTTCAACAACCTGAGCCTATTTCTTTATCTCTATAAAAAAAGGAGTTTAGATTAAACAATCTCTAAGCTCTTTTCCTACAATAAATATTTAGAATTGTATAATGAGGTAACTGGATACACAGAGAAATGTATCCATAACATAAAAACAAATTGATAGCTAAAGTGTTTTTTAAGAGTTCAGTTAAAAATGCAGATTTTTCGAGAAAAAAAAACGCTTATATGTGGACATGATTTGCAATCATTTTCCAAAATGAAGAAAATACCGCATAACATAACTGTTCTTAATGGTTATTATGCTTTAGCTTGTAACCACCCGATATGTGACTTTCTCTCCCTATCTTTCTGCCTCTTTCAAATGAGATGTTTTATCTTAATGGGATTTTTTTTTCTTCCATTACTTTCAATAGATGAACATCTCTTTGTATTTACAACCACTGAACATTATCAAATTCATTTGAGGTTAAATCTGCCTAATATCGCTTTCATTCTTGATAAACTTGAGAAAACATAAAAGTGTTGTTTGAGCAGTGTTTACTGAAATTCTCAATATAAAAATGCGATCTGGTCAATTTACTGCCAAGGCACCAAATTCTCGCCCAATAGTTCACATATTTTGGGACAAAATTGAAGAGTGCTTCATAGATTCTTGGGCACTGATCATATTCAATGTCATAAACGATGTCATAAGTAGTGGAAAATCAGTAAGAAGTCATCCATTTTTATTGTGGATTCACATAATGCAGATCACAGAGCAACTACAATAAGAATGGCAGAGATTTTTTATCCTCAATATTAACTCCATGTTTTTCCTAAGTATGTAAATATTCCATCTAGATCAGTGCTAAGATCTTTCCAATTCAGTGTTTCACCTTGATGTTTATGAAAAAATAATTAGCAGTCACCATGGAGACCTGTATGGTTGGTTACTCCACCATCAGGAGTTAGAGTCATATCTCAATATGTTCTCAAGTAGCATAAGTTATCAGTGAATTTTCCTAATATTTTTTCACAATGAAACAGCATGTAAAAAATTGCATAAAGCTAATTCATGCACTGCAATACTCTAAGTACAAACATAACAATGCAAATTCTTCTTCAAAACTGAAGACGCTGATTAGATATAAAATCAAGTTGAAAAAGAACATGCTATTTTTAAAATGCCATCACATACACAATGCTGATTTCACAGTTGGGAGGTGGGGAGCTATGTAAATCTTCAGCTTTCAACAGGTTTTAAACCTGGAATTAAAATGTAATGACATAAACAATATTTTCTGTTATCGTGAAGGGGAGACGTTACAGAAACGGTCCTGAGAAAAGCTAACATCCAAATTTTCCTTTAACAGATGTCTTTTAAAAGGACTGAAAATACAGCTACTTTATAACAGAGAGGTCCAAACTACAAGTAAAAACTACAAGTTGTACTATGAAAAATGTGCAGCTCTTCATTTATAAGACTAGTTGAACACTGGTTTACTAGACAATTGGGAGAAAAGAGAGATTGTAGAAAAATATATTCCAGCACTTGAGTTGTATGTGGCAACAGCACTTGAGTCCATGAATGCTGTGGTCATTAAAATGATACTGATTATACTTGCCTAAAGAAAAGCCATTTTTAACATAAAATTTACTACTTCTAAATGTTACCCAAATATTAAACAAACTTAAACACAGTCTAGAAAGTAAGTGATAAATGTTGCTTAGCATTTTTTCCCCTGTGTTGTATGCCTAAATACTGAGACACCAAAATTATTTGCTTTTTAACTGCCAAGTATAGCTGGACATTAACATTTTTTAAAATCTCATATATTTCTCCCTCCCCCCATGAGATTCTATGTTTTCTTTTTTTATACTGCTGTTAAGATAAATAGTGCCAAAGGAAAATGTTTCTTTTAAAGATTTATTTAGAGACTATCAAGTTTCCCTTTGTACTTTAAACTGGAAGACTACCTTCAGTAGTTACGATTGTCACAATAAGAAATGATGTGAAAAGTAGAACAATCACCATTGGATGGGGCCAGTGAAATAGAACTTTTCTTTACATAAGAAAGAGGGGAAGCTGGAGGCTAAGGGAACCTACCATCTCACTAAAGGCGCTGAGTACTATGGTCTCATGAAGTGTTTCAAATATTTCAATAGCTTATTTTTAAAACAAACAAAAAAGTAACGTGCGTGTTTGTGAGTTTTTATAATTATCGAGTACTTTCTTACAGCAGGTCGGCATTCAGCAGTCCAGCCAGTCTGGCCCTTGCTTACCAGCCTGATAATAGCTACTGCTGCACTGAGCACTGTCTCCTGAGTGGCAGTTCTCAGTTTCAAGCCCTGATTAAGGGGAAAAACAAGTCATCAGAATAGATCTGGACAAGGAAGAATTATCCAAAATTTTTGCAAGTGGATGTATACATTTAGCATACACTAACTTTGGGGAAATGAGATTCATAATGTTAATACCCACCTTATAATGGGATACTTCCTTTCATTTTAAAATTAAATTGTATAAACTTGTCTTAGTTTGCCAAGTCTGCCAATGCAAAAATACCAGAAATGGGTTGGCTTTTATAAAGGGAAGTTATTTGGGGTAAAAGCTTACAGTTCCAAAGCTGTGAAAATGTCCAAATAGAGGCATCATCAGAGATACTTTCTCACAGTGTCTTCTGCTGGCAGATCCTGGAGTTCTGCCACGTAGCGAGGCAAGATGGCCGGACTGCTGGTCTCACCCTACTTTCTCCTTGAGCTTAGCTGTGGATAATCAGGCATCTCGCCCTGGGCCTCATTTCCTTGAGCCTCTGGGGTTTCTCTGACTTTCTGTAGCCATAGGTGAACCCGGAGTCCTCGCTCTCATGTGGCAGGGTCAAAATCGCAAAGCTCCCTTTCTCTGTGTCTCTTCTTTCTCTCTCTCTGTTTCTGCTTTCAGTTCTCAGTTTATATAAGACCCAGCAAGAGGGCAGAGACCCAACCTGGGTCATGCCTCACTGACATACTCCAATCAGAAGTCCTAAATTAAGCTCATCAAGTGATCTGATCAAAGGTCCTTTAACTGAATTTAATGCAATCAAAGGGTCCCACACCAGAGGAATGGATTAATAGAAGACATACACTTTTCTGGGATTCACTAAATTCAAACAGTCACAAAATTCTTTAGGGTTGTCCTCAACTTAATGTGGAGCAAGCATGAATAAATAGTTTATCTAACATGAGGTAATATTCTTCAAGCTTAACTTCTATCAGTTGTTTTCTCGCTTAGAAGCCTATACGAAGTCTCTTCTCAAATGCTAGGTCCTTCCAGTTTGGTAATTTTGCATTGTTTGTATACATTGACACTATATCTATTTCCAGTAAGTTTTAAAATTGAAATATACATATCTAAACTCTACATATTGGTCTGGGATCAAATGGAAATCTTACTTTTTTTACAAGATAAAGAAGAAAAGAGTTTCCAGTTGTTTTTTCCCTTTTTGCCTATATTTATTTCAGGAAATATATTTATTTCCACCAGTTTGTTGAATTTTCTGGAATATTCAAATCTGAGTTTGATTTGGAAGCAGTAAACAATAAATTAAAGTTCAGAGATTCCAAGAATGGAATCCCAAAAGAGCCACTCTCTGCATGATCTTGCCTATGCTACTCAAATTCTAAGATTTAAAACAAGATTAATAAGACCTCATTTATAGGTTCTTATTCTTCTTTGCTTTATATGTAACTGTGGGTCCAATTTATGCAAAAATATTTATTCACTCAATAAATATTAAATGGATGTTTCAATGTAATGAACATAATTAGGAATTTAAAAGTGGGTAGTGTTGGTCAGTATTCATGTATTCACTTATTCCTTTATGTATCAATTAATGAAAATTTATTTATATATAATATATATAGTAGGTGTCATTAAGTGTTCCTCATTCATGTAACATTAAATGGAATGTACTATGTGTTTTAGGTGTTGAGGAATCAATAGTTAACAAAACAGAAAAGTCCTGCACTGGAAGAGTTTATATCCATGTATACATGAGGAAAGAGCCAAACAAATCAAATAAATTAACATGTAATTTTGGGTGTGGAAAAGACCAATAAAAAGAATGGTTTAGTCATATTCCACAGGGTTTCACTATACTGTGCTGGCTAGCAATCAAGTCTGAAAATTCCCTCAAATGAAGCTTTGTTCCTCTCTCATGGTACATGTTGTCGTGGACCCCTGGGGGTCAGCTTCATCTCTGAGTTTGTGTCTTTTTCATTCTGGGATCAGATTGTAGGGGCAGCCTCTACCTAGGAGATGCCCTTCTCAAGACAGAAGTAAAAGAATAGGATCTAAGAAGGCCAATCATTTTACAAAGAGAACAAAAAAAAAATTGACAAAAATAATACAATCTATTACAGGGAGAAAGGGAAGCTGTAGGGCTGTTGGGGAACAGACTCTAGTATAGAATGCTTAGGGAAAGCCTTCACATGAAAATGAAGTTTGAGCAGATAATCTGAAAGAACAGTTACCCAAGTAGAGAGAACAAAAGTAAAATGGCCTCAAAGCAGCAGAAGAAAAACAAGGAGACCCATGTGGCTGCAGAAACAAGTGATAGAAGACAAGATCAGAAACAAAGTAGATGCACAGGTCATTGCAACCCATTTTCAAGACTTTGGCTTTTATTCTAAGAGATATGGAAGGCATTGGAGGGTTTTGAGCAAAGGACTGACATGATGCATTGTGTATTTTTAAAGGTGAGCTCTCCTTGCTATGTCGTAAGAGTGGTATCGGGAAAAAATGGTTAAATAGATTAAAATACTGGTTGGTTTGGACCAGGATGGTAGCATTGAAAGTGGTGAGACACAAATGGTCTGATTTTGGAGATACTGAAAGCATTATTGACAGATGTATTTATGGATTGCATGTGAGGTATGAGAAAAAAATGGATTCAAGATGGCTCCTAAGTATCTTTCACGTGATCAATTGAAAATATTGGGCTGCTTTTTATTGAAATAGATTTAATGTTAACTATAAAATTAATAAATTATAAAATTGTGATAAGTGCTTTAAATTTTTTGCTGTGTTGTGTTCAATATCATGGAATTTCTCATAATATAGGGAGTACAATTACTTGAAATAATGGGGAGTTTATATTACGTGTGCATGGGAATTTGGGATAAGATCCATTAAAGACCGCAACATTAAAAACCATAATAAACAGTTCTCTTGCTATAGAAAAAAACACCTATGATGCTCACGTAATTGCCATATGAGACTCTGTTTTGGTTTCTTTCCAACTCATAAGTGTATCCCATATACACAGTTCAGACTTTTAAGAGAGAATTTCATTTATTCACACATCTGCTCTTTCCAGCCCACAGAACTGACGCTCTTCAGCCTCAAGACTGTCTTTGTGTTAGGTGATCCAGGCCATTGTATTTGGTGAAGGGGAGGGGAGAAAGGAAAACCTGGAAATATATTTCCATTTCAGCAATGTTGCAAATTGTTTTAGAAGAAGCTGTGGTTACAAATGTACTTATCCAATATAATTATTTTGCTCCTTGAAATCTATTTATGCTCTTTGTAACTACATAGCCTCAGTGATGTTTCTTCTGTTATTTAGGGTGTTTTTGACCATTGTGACCATGGGTTAACAAGAAAATCCTAATCAATGAAATAAAACAAAATAAAAAATACTGTAGAAGAGCAGTTCCCAGGTGGATTAATTTAGTAGCTCATTCAAATCCACTTTCCATCATTTTATTCTGCCTTCTCCAGGCAGTTGGCTTTGTTCTCAGCTGCCACGCCTTGTGATTGCAGGACGGCCACACATTTCAAGGACACATATGCAGACATAATAGTGCCCAGTGGAAGATAAAAGGCCCCATTTGTCTATGTGTATCTATTTATCAGCCAGAAAGTCTCTCTTCATATCTCAAGATTAATCTCATTATATGTTCATTCCAGAATAAATCACTGAAAATGGTTAAAGGAAGGCAGATTTCCTGAACAATTGCATTTGTTTGGAAAATGAAAGGTCAGATTATTCTATGGTAAAAGTGTGTAAGCAACCAATACTTGTCTTACCTTCCTCTATCATTTGCTTATCATTTCAATACCATGAGGTTTTATTTTCACATGCAAAAGTATCTGGAGAGTTTGTGTGTATGTATGATTTCCTTTGTTGAGATAATTCATTTTCATTATTTTCGTTTAATTATGACACTAGCTAACACTGATTCCTTCTTAATAACACTGTGCTTCAAAACCCTTTTGCTTGAATAAATATTACAAACAATAAAAAACAAAACATGTTACAAGGAGTAATAAAAATGTCAAAATTCAATAAAAACTTTTCTTTTTATGCATGATCTCTATGAAAACCTATAACCTTGATCAAATAAATTTTGCACGGAAATAAAAAAGTAAAAAAGGACCCTTTTCCTTCCTTATTATAGTTTGTTTTCTGTAGAATATTACCTTTTGTTTTTTGCTCTAAAAGTGTCTAATGCATGTCAGACGTTATGTGCATTATAAATATGTTTTTAAGTAACTCATCTCCCTATGGTCTCCTTATTTTAAACCAAGAATTAAAAAATAGTGTCATAAATATTGGTCTAATGTAGGAGTCAATAACAGAGTTCATTGTTTTCTTCCTCCACTTACACATTCTAAATGTATAATGGTGGAAGCTGTAATTTTAAACATAAAGAAGAAGCAGAAGAGAAGCGTTCCAAAATTGAGCTGCTCACTGATATAACTAGAGCTTTCTCATGTGTATTGTAATCCCAAAAGAAAATTTCTGACATTCTCGTTCTTTAGTAGGAGCATGATTTATGAGTTTATGCCTGCATCAATGCCTCCTTTAGACTGATGCACTTTGAAAGAGAGTAAGCTAGTCAGTTTAAGATTGTCTTTGTCAACATTTCCAGAAAAATAATAACAAGACTGTCAAACAAAGGGAATGAGATTGAAGAGGTGTGGTAGAGGAAAAAACCTTGACTTTTACTGAATAAATTAATAATATTTTGGATGCTTTATGATGTGCAGTTTCCTAGTAGCAGCAACACAGCAAACGCTGTTTACTGTTAGCCTTCTCACACACTTTTGGGGACATTCCTAGAGATGATTTGAATATAGCAAGTGAAATAATGTACCGTGGTCATTCTGTCAGAAGAAAAGATTTGGCCAAACGTTCTCGTATTGTGATTTTCATACCTGATAAGTTTTTAGGACAAATCCAAAGTGACTAGAACCCCAAGTTTTAAATTTCACTGAAACAAATGTATACATGAAAATATTATTGTGATTCTTTTCACTTTACCCTTCCTCTTTAACCGCACACATATTATAAAGGATCCCTATTTCTCTGAACACTCCTTAACATTTCATGTGTGCCTCTCTTCACACCAGTTTCTTTATACACTTCATCATAATGTCTCTTATGCATATCTTATTTCCCTTACTAAATTTTAAGCCTCATGTATATATGCCTTGCATATAACAGGACCTTTTATTTTTAAAAATATGTATTTAGTTCCAAATCATACTGCAGGATTTCATATTCAGTCCCATTGTTAGAATGTCTTAAGTGTTGTGAAAATAAAAACCCTTTCTACATTAGAAGCTGCGTCCTCTCTCACTTTTTTTTTTTTTTCCTAATTGAAGGCCAGGTAATGTATGGGCACAGACAGCAAACCTGCAAGGTGACTTTGACTCATCCTTCAGATTTCAAAAGATAAGTCAATTTTTTCAACATTGTGATTATAGATGTTTTTTGAGAATTCATATGCTTGAGTACTATTCCTAATGCTAGACGGTGATAGCCATGTGAGCAGGGTTCTTGTCTCTGTGTGCATCTTTGCATGTCCAACACCTCAGCCAGAGTCTTCTCTGTGGTTCACACTCAATAGATGTTTGTTAAATCTAGATGTAAGTAATGTGAAAAATAAAAATAAAAAAGAGTAATTGCTTTTGTTAAATGGAAGGATATGTCACATAGAGACTATTAATATCAACCTAATAAATATATGTATATTTTATTTGAACATCTCGTTTTGAGGGCATTTCATTGTATAGAATGGACTTTAAAATATGTCCCACTCCAACAACCTTTCTTGAAATTTGAATCTAGGCTTTGGTTTTCCAGATAATCTAAGAAACAAACAATTGAAAAATGAAACAAAAATGTCCAACTTGATTCAGAGTATGGAAATAAGTGAGCAGTATCTTGGTCACTCTACATCATGTATTCCCAATTAGGTGCTTTCATGATGCCTTATCATCTGGTCAGTTTCTTTGACTACAGATGAAAGCAAGATTGGATCCTCTCTATTTCATGGTCTATTTCTTCTTATAACTCAATTTTAGTGTTTCTGAAATAAACCCTTCAAGAAGAAAAACAACAAAAATGTCTTTTAATCTCCTGATTCTAATCTAGGCTGCTGCCATGTCTATATTTTAGAATTTGTAAAGTAAATGAGGCAGTGATAAAGCTTTCATGGCAGAGACTTTTTAAAATGACAAAAGTATATCATTACTGATGAGTTCCATTTTTCTCCTAATTATTTAATAAGATTGGGTAAGAACTGCATCTTTTAAATAAATTCTCCTGTTCTTTTCTGATGTACAGAGGATCTCTTGTTTGTATGCATTATATTTTATTTGTAATGGGCTTTTATGAATTGTAGATTTTAGTTCTTCCCTCCTATCTTTGAATTAGAAGTAAATTCTGGTTCTGTGTTCCTGAAAATAAAAGTAAGCTTCTTTAGTTGGTTCAGTAAATTAATAGATATACTGATGTATTAAATTCTGTGGAGAGATGCCTCTATGGAATAGGAATGTGTTCATGTGGTCATAGGGTGTTATCTCAGCAGGTGGAGACCCACACAATACCCACAAAATATTAAATTCCCATCCTGGGGTGTTCTGCTACCTTCCCAGATAGAGTGACAAGAATCTCTAGAGTACATAGGCAGTACCTAAAAGAAGAAAACAGACCAATATATCAAGTCCTTGATATGAATGCTTGTACTTATGAACCTTAATCTTGTAAAATTGAAATTTGGCCTAATAATACTTATTGCCTAAGTGTTACTTCCTAAAACCTCCTTGTTACTCAAATGTAGCCTCTCTGTAAGTGAAGCTTAGCAAATAAACTCACTACCTTTCCCCTGGCATGGGATATGATTCCCAGGGTTGAACCTCCCTGGCACCAAGGGATTAATACCAAGTGTCAACCAGCGATGCATTTGGAAAAAGGCCTTGACCAAAAGGGGGAAACATTAAATACGAAAGAGTTTTTATGGCTGATATATTTCAAAGTGAGTCAGGAGGTCATTCCAGAGGTTACACTTATGCACATCTCAGGTGGATTTTACTAACTGTCACGGTAAACAAGCCCTAAACAGTGATCCTCCTGAGGGCTTTAGAGACACTATAGGCAGGGCACACAAATCCATGAAATCAGCACCCCATTGGTCCTTGCCTTTTATATGACAGCCTGTTTCCCCAATTTAATAGAATTAGACTCATAATTTCCCTACACATGATTCTTCTCTGTTGTTTTTTTTTTTTTTCCTGGACCTATAATTAACACTATACCCATTAAACATATGTCCCAGAGACTGAAATCTTCGGTCCGTTCATATGCTGGTTGAGTCCTGAATCTCAGCAGAGTTGCAGCCAACACCTACTCCCCAGTTCATTGGACTCATCCAGGACAACTAACAAAGTGATGTTGATAGACAACCCCATCCCCCAAAACATAAAGTATCTACAACTGCAAGCAAAACAGTTCCTTCCATCTGCCCCATAAGATCTAAGCCCTCTCTCAACATAAAGCAGAGTAAGTTATCACCATCCCCAAATCTCAAGATTAAGGAATGAACAACCATAAAGGGGGAATGCAACCATGGACCAAAGTAGACTTATTATTTTTGTAGTAACAGAAGAACTTGAACCATCAATAGTGGTTACCAGAGGTTCTGAGGGAAAAGGGAGGGAAGAATAGGTGGAACATATGGCATTTTTAGGGCATTGGAATTGTTCTTCATGATATTGCAATGATTGGTTCAGGCCATTATACATTTTGTCATAACCTATGAAATTGTACAGTGCAAAGTGTAAACCATTATGTAAACTATAGACCTTGGTTAATAGCAATGCTTCAGTATTTGCTCATCAATTGTAAACACTAATTTAAGATGTTATTAATAGGGGAAAATGTGAGAGTTGAGGGCATGGGGTATAAGGGAATCCCCTATACTTCAATGCAACTTTTCTTTAAAAAGAAAAGTTTATTATATGGGAAAAATTTTGTGGAGAAAATCAAAATAATAATCTTATAATACGTTTGAGAATGGCGATGGTTCAATTGTTTTTAAACTAATAACTCAATGGCTACTAGAGGCATTAGATGCTTCATTGTCAAAGAAATAATTTGTCTTTTAAAATAGTTTTAACATGATGATACAAAGTTTATTATTTTTCTTTTCTCAAGTAATTGTGGAAGTTCTAATTTAAATTTAAATTTGCCATTCTTAAAATGATGAAGATAAAATCAACTCCCCCTTAAAAAAATAGCAATTTTGAGTTTGTAAGAGTCTTCCAAAAGAAGTTTGCTGTCAAATTTTGTAAAATATTAATGTAGATTCTTGAATTCTTAATATATTCTCATTTGTCTCCCAAACTTAAAACTATACAATAGTAATAGTCATTGTTGAATTTGAGCCTCCATTGATGTCTTTTTTT
>JAQZBX010010453.1:0-15659 GCA_029593785.1 Cabassous unicinctus | reverse complement strand
CCACACCTGCTTCCCTCCATTGATGTCTTAGTTTGCCAAGACTGCTATGACAATTACCACCCAATAGGTTAGTTTAAACAACAGGAATTTATTGTCTCACAGTTTTGGAGATTAAAAATCCAACATCAAGTGTTGGTGTGCACCTATGCAGCCCAGGCCCAGGACCACATCTTGGCCAACTGCTGGGCGAACTCTTGGTCACTGCTGCATGGGAACCCATGGATGTGTGACCCAGCCACAACACATGGCTGGAACTCTATGTATGAGAACCTGTCTCCCTCCCACCAGTGGCACTTCTGGATCATGAAAGCACTGGGCTCCTGGAAGATGTCCTTGAAGCAGTGACATCATCAAACTCCTAGCCAGTCTTACTATTACTGCCATGTGGCTTAAAAAATTATATATCTATCTATCTCCAACAAAGACCTGTTCTATGGAAGAGAGAACAGATGTCATGGGGCAGAAGGAGGCTCCCTGTTCCTGCCTCTGTTTACTACATTTGTCACTGTTCCTACCTGATGCCAAGATACCCTCCCAAGAGAGAACGTGAGCCCTGAGTTTGGACAGTGACATCAGAGCATGCACTTTTTTGAGGGTGACTGGTGGTCTTTTAACCAGAAACAGGCTCAGGGGAGGCCTAGAAGCAGGAGGGTATGACATGTTAAGAGACATTTCTGCTGTGGTTGTGCAGGTTTTCAATCTGCAAAGCATTCCTCTGCACTGAGAGGGTAAGTGGTTCTGAAAGCCAGCTTTGGCCTCATTCCACAAGCCTTGTCATAGGACCGAGATCTGTGTCTACCCAGGTGTAGGGGAACATTTTTCTAATTCAACAGAAACTCTACCAGTGCTAAAGTGCTAATCATGGCACTGCCCATGTCAATTCCTACCTTGGACCTAAAGAAGGAATTTGAGAGGCTGAACCATAGAATAGTTGCTGTGCAATTAATGAGCTCCCAGACTTTACCTCTAGACTTATGACCTGTGTAAAACACCCTTTCACAGCAGCTTTCCCCACCTTCAATGATAGGTAGGTAGGTAGGTAGGTAGGTAGATAGACAGATAGATAGATAGATAGATAGGAAGAATATATGTGTGTATACATATACCTATTTATATATATACACATACAAATGCAGGTGTAATGTTACACATGGCAAAAAAAACATGACCTAAAAGCAGCATTCACATCCCATACTTCTCTGCTAATAGCCCCACTTTCTAATGGTAAATGTTGTTTTTTATTTCTTTGGGTGGTTACCTAAATAACTTTAAATACTATGCTTATACCTTTATTTCTTGTTTTATTTATTTTAGGCAATATCTTTTGCCTATGAAAATTAAGTCTCTAATTCACATGTATTATTCTACTTCCTTCCCCACGTTCTTCAGTATTTGTAAAGATACGTTTTTAAAGTAATATCATCGTTATCTTTGTCCTTTGATACTTTAAATATTTGTTTTGTGGTTTCTTGATAATCATGCACACACACATACATATATAAAATTAATGCCTTGCTTTGTTTGTGAGCATTAAATTATATAAATATATTTCACAGAAACAAAATGTATGTATACACATATATGCATGCTTTCATGCGTGCATATATATGTATAAATATACCATGTGCCAGCTCTTTCAAAGCATGAAAACTTTTAATCTTTTCCATAACCTTGTTGAGGCTGGTACCTATTATTATGCCTATTTCAAAAATGGGGAAAATGAGGTCCAAAAATGATACATAACATATCCAGTGTCACAGAATGTATTGCTTAATGTCGTCACTGGGATTCCAACACAGTGTTACTCTAAAGGCCGTGGTTTTATTAATTACTGTATAATGTTACTGTAAAAAAGAGTTAAATTCATGTACATATTAAAATGTTATATTTCTTTCATCGTGAAGAATGAAATTGGAAGTGAGAATATATAACAACTTGATATATTAAACTACCCCAAATTACTTGTGTTGTGTTCATAATACAAAGGAAAAATAAATCAAAATGCAGTTCTTTTGTAAATGTTCTTTTTCTGTACTTTTAATTTCTTTATTCTATCATGTCAAAACATGTAAATTGTCTTTTGGCTAAGTCTATGTTTTAAAATAACACGTTTTATAGCATGAGTTGGAATTGATAAACTCAGTTATATTTTGAGACTGAGTTGTTTTACATTTTAATTTGAAAACCAAAGTTTCAAGAGATACTTAGAGTTAATGACATTTAAAATCTTAATTACAGTTATTATCCCAATTAAAAGTAAATTATTAGTTCTAGTAAATAGTTAACATTAAACATTAATAACTTTCATTAAATGTCTATAAATGTAGTTAAGATTAAACATTAATACCACTTGGAATACTATCTTAATAGATTCCTTATATGGAAAATCCTACATTCAGATTGTGTGGTAGAGTATGTGTAGATGTGGCATGCAGAATTTTAAGATGAACTCCAATGACCCACACCCTTATATAATCCCCCTCTCCTTGAGTATAGGCTGGCTCTGTAACTTGCTTCTAATTAATAGAATATGACAAAGGTGAAGAGAGTTTTCAGATTTAATAAAAGTCCCTAATTAGTTGACTTTAAGTTCATCAAAAGGAAGAATATCTATCTCAGGTGGGCCTGATTAGATGAGGTAAGCCCTTTAAAATGGATCTGGAGGAGAGAGACTTGAAGGATCAGTGTCTCTCTTGCTGGCCTTGGAGAAGTAACCTGCCATGAGCTGTATATCTGCAAGGAAATGAATTCTACTAACAAGCACATAATCTTGGGCCAGGGCTCTGAGCCTTAGAGAAGTTTGCAGCTTCAGCTGAAATCTTGATGTCAGCCTTGTGAGACTCTGAGCAGAGAGGGTCAGCTAAGAGCTAAGCCATATCCAGATTTCTGACCCACAAGACTGAGATAATAATGGGGTTATTTTAAACCACTAAGTTTGTGGTAATTTGTTATGCAGCAATAAAAAACTAATGCGGTGAGCTATCTTTTAGGGAAATAAGTAGAATGATTCCGGTTAAAAGTTCTTTTCCAAATTTGATAATGTTTCATCATACGCATATAGACACACAAATATGTGCACATCCATGTGCAAGATTAGGACAGCTAATTCTTCAGAGTTTGTAGAAGAAAAACTCAGTATCAGAAATTAGATGTAAGTAGTTTTAAGAATCATAGAATGCCACAATTAAACAAAGAGTTGGTAATTCATAAAGTCCAAACTCTTCTTTTTTCAGTTAAGAAACAAGAGCTGCAAAAAGGCTAAGAGCTTGCACAGGCCTGTCACATAATCCCCACAGTAGAGGAGCTGAGGAAGAAGCCCAGCTTGTCCCTCTGTAACTAGACCCTGTTCCTCCTGGTACTACATAAGGACCAGGGGTACCTTGGTGAATCTAGTAAGGCTACACCTAACCGCTACCAGAATGGTAGGTCATCTTTAAGATCTGTGGAAATAAGATTCTACAACCTTGAGGTGCCTAGGTTAGAAAGGATTTTACTTCACAATACACAAGTCTAAACATATTCAGTCAATCAGATGGATGCTTTTATCCTATATGGCTGTTCTCAATGATTAATTATATATTTTTTGATACCAAAGAGACCATTTAAACCTCACCTATGTCAATTGAGACCTGATCTCTATCTTCAGATGAATAGGGATTTAATGAGTTGGGATGATTTTCCCACATTAAAACTAATTCGGAGAGGAAATGCCACCAGTAGACAAGAAAAGAGGTTCAGACTTACCAATAACTAAATAAATGCAAATAATAATAGATACTTTTCACTTTTCATTCATTTACTCAACAAATATATATCAGATGCTTTTTATGTGTTTCTGAGAATACCAAAAACATTGTCCTTGCCTTCATGGACCATATATGCTAGCAGCAGAGATGAACATTGAATATGCCAATAAACCTAAAGTTAGATCTGTGTTAAGTCCTGTAAAGGAAAAAGCTAGAATGCTATGAATATGTATATCAGGACACTCAACTAGTCAATGGGAGGTCAGGGGAGGCTTACCTGGAAGCATGATATTTTTAGGTGAAATATAAATTGATTGATTCTTTCAGGTATGGGGGAATTATGATAGAAAACAAAGTTTTAAAATTTCATGTTATAATTTTGATCTTGGGGAAATTGGGGACTGGGGATTTTGGTAATAGAAAAAAATCATTCAAAATAATAGGTATTCACAAAAGAAAATGAATTCATTTATGAGCAAGTGCAGTTTGAAGGGTTATATAAAATGCAGACAGATTGGAAGAAGGGTTCCATGAGGTCCGCCTGTATCAGAGAAGCTTTGGCCTGGGAAACAGAATGTGTTCTTGCTACATCTGCCCTTTACTTTCCTTACATCTGAAGTTTTTGGAGCTTCCTTTAGGTTAGTGGTTCACAACCCTGACTGCAACCAGTCTCACCATGTGACTTGAAATGAACATCAGTGCTCAGGCTCTGCTCCCCAAAGATTCTGACATAATTATTTACTTATCAGTATTTTTTTTCATCACAGACTTAAAATATTTAATGACAAATTTAGAGTTTGCTGTAATAGTGAATCAATAAGCCAGGTGCTATTTGTCTCTGAACAAAACTGATTATATTTGACATCTTAGAGAACTTCTGAAGAATTAATAACTGCCCAACTGACATCAGCAGTTTTACAATTTTGAAAGTTGAGAGTGACACCAATCTTTAATATCCCTTAAATATTCTGTAAATATTTTTACATAAATGCACAACCTTTGCTAGCCATATAAAAAATATTAGGGCAGATTTCATTATAATTTTAAGTCCAACACACAGTATTTACTTTTCCAGAGCTTAAAAAAGTTAACTACTGATGTTAGTTACATTTTACAAATACATTCTTTAATATGAAACATTAATCTGACTAACTGTATACTCTCTGTATTAGTCAGCCAAAAGGGGTGCTGATGCAAAATACCAGAAATTGGTTGGCTTTTATAAAAGGTATTTGGGGTAGAAGTCCACAGTTACCAGGCCATAAAGCATAAGTTACTTCCCTCACCAAAGTCTATTGCCACATGTTGGAGCAAGATGGCTGCTGACATCTGCGAGGGTTCAGGCTTCTTGGGTTCCCCTCTTCCAGGGGCTCCGTTTCTCTCTGGGCTCAGATCCTCTGTTTCCTCCACAAGGTCAACTGTAGACTATGAGGCTCCCTAGGCGTTGCCTCTCTCCACAAGGCCAGCTGTAGACTATCAGACAAATGGCTTGTCTCTATCCCGGGGCCTTCTCTCCTTCCTCACGACCAAGTTCCTCTGTCTGCTCGCCTCCCCGGGCTCCAGCATCAAAACTCCAACATGAGAATTTCAACTCAGAAACTACTCCAACACTGTCCTTTGCCATGTCTTTTATCTTCAAGACCCCACCCACCAAGGGGTGGGGCTCAATGCCCTATTGACTTAATCATGCCCAGATTAACAGACCAGTTTACAAGCATAATCCAATATCTGTTTTTGGAATTTATAACTCAAACTGCCAAACTGTATGCTCCCTGTACACAAATATCTAATAATACTAGTGAAGAATACTATAGCTACTTTCCAGGAAGAAATGTTAACACTGGAAAATTTCTTTTCTTTATGTGTTGTCAATACAATTTAAAAAGTCCTTCATGGAAATATTCTATACCCACAATTTATAGTGAAGTGCAGAAATAAACAGAAATTAAATGTCTTCTAGTAAGTGCATCCAAATGAATTGGTCCCAAACGATGTGAGCCATTTTAGCAATTTTCTCTAGGTTAGATTCTATTCCTATATAGCCACAGATAATTTTTATTTTCTGAATAAATTTTGTATTGCAGCACCTTCTACAAAAGGAAAGCAAAGAACTTCAAGAGTGTTCACACGAACTTCGCATCACCAGGCTCCTCTGCAAGAGGCCGGTAGTTAGAGGCGGGACAAGGATTGCTGTCATAACTTCTGTGCTAGGAGGAGTATTTTTTAAAAGTCATTCAGCTTATTCTAATGTACAGCCAGATTGAAGAACTGCTAACTTTGGGTATTTTATCTGCTACAGAATCTTAATATCATTTAAATTGGGAATTTCTTACAGCAGCTATTTAGGAGATAATATAATAGTAAAATAAGTGTCCAGGGAAATCATCTAATTCAATCCTTACATTTTATAGATAAGGAGACAGAGGGCTCATCCTGCCTAAGTGACTTTTCTTGTGTGAAAAAGTAACCTTGATTCTTTTCATTAACCTATTTGAAGCATAGTCCACATGTGAAGTTCTTTACGGAGTAATGTAATGAGTAATATATTTATAGAGTAATATATTTCAATGTCCATTTTGAGTTAGACATCATCCTAAGCAATTAAGTTAATAACTAATCCTATATAGTAATTGTTATCATTTCCATTTTAGAGATTCAAAGACATTAGGTAAATTCTCTAAATCATGGTACCAGTTGGTGGTGAAGTCAGGATTCAAACCCAAAGCTACCAGATTTGAAAGCCTGTGATCTTTACATTATTTCTTCCATGAACTATCTAATATTTCCTCATATACCTAAAATTACTTATTGGTTAAATTAGCTGATTCCTTCAGCCTTTTTTCAAAAGGCTTATTTTATAACTTTTCAATTATTTTAACCACTTAGAACCCCACTTTTTAAAAATGCATAATCATAAAAGACATGTTCAGTAGTTTGAAAGGAATTGAATAGTTCTAAAATTTTCTGTTAGATGATAAATACAGCAGAATGCTGATCACTGTTCTAGAAAATTTCAGTATTTTCACTTAAAAGTCTTTTTATGATTTTTAAGATTGTATTTCTTTAGTAAGTGTTAAACAGTTTTGCTCAATATTTAATGAGGACAAGTTTTTATATTATAGTCATTTTAATTCAGAGTATTGCGAAGAATTCAACAATTTTAGTATAAGATAGCAGAACTTGTTCCATATGTATGGTCGATGACTGGCTCAGGCTAAATTTTGCACATTTATGAAGTCTAAAATTCAATTGGGATTACATCCAATTTTTTGTTTAAGTATCATAAGTAAAAGAAAATATTCAATCTAAGAAGAACCGTAGTTTGAAACTCCATTCTCTTCTCAGCGGCTTTTCTTCTTGAGTGGCCTAGTTTGTATCAATGTTTCACAAGAGCAACTCTAACTTCTAAATATTAGGTGGGATTTAGAAATTGCTACAAAGCAAAGCATGCATAGAGTGCTCAGCTACCTTTTATTTCATTTCATCTATTAAGAATAAGAGGTATAACTGTCAGCTTTATTTTTAAAAATCATTGCTTAAATGAATCCAACCAAAAAAAACACAATATTGATATTTGCATTGTGGTGAGAGTAAGTTAGTATTATACTGGCATCTAAACTAATTATCATTTCCCACTAAAATATTTATTTCGTGGCTGGATAACTTTAATGATTATTATACATGGGTCACTTTGAACCAAAATATTCAGTATATAGTTTGCATTTAACCTAGTATGGTTTGTTTTTCCAATTAATTAGAACTATGGTGAGGCAGGTAAACCTGAGTCATCCTAGGAACTATGAGATTCATACTGGGTGAATTAGTCAAATAAGGAAACCCTTCATAAATGCTTAGAATACAGGAAAATGATTCTCTCCCTAAGGTGAATTATCTGAATCACCTGACTTGTAAGTTATTTTATTAACAAAAAAGCCACAGATAATTTTTATTTTCTGAATAAATAGGAAGTACTAGTCTTGGAGATAGGATAGGAAGATTTCAGTGAGTTTACAATTTGCTTGGGAAAAAAATTTTCAGTTAAGCTTTGGTATATATGAGTGATCATATGCTCTTGAAGTAAACAATGCAATGTGCCCTTAACTACTGACCAGAGTGAAGGACCCAGTTGGAAAATGGTGGGGAATATGACTGATTATCTAAAGCAAGGGCTGTTAACCATTTTTTGTTCCACGGACCCTTTAGCCAGTCAGGCAAAAACCATGGACCTCTTCTCAGAATGTAGCGGCAGAGAGTTTTACTACACTCAACTAGTGTCGGGTCTAATAACTACCGTAATCTCAAAGTATGGATGAAATTAAGTTATTTTTTGAGACATGCAACAACTGTAATGTGGTATGAAATGAATACTGTGGTAATTTATTGAATACATTCATACGTGAAGGAAATGCTAGATTTCAGTTAGAGGTCATAGAAAATAAAGATAATAAGTTGATTTTTTTCACTTCAAGCTCACGGACTCCCTGAAATCTTTCCATGGACCTCTTGGGGATCCATGGATCCCTGGTTAAGAAACCCTCATCTAAAGAGAAGTGAAGAGTGGAGCAGAAAGTTACAGGACAAACTTTCTTTCATACATGAAAATAAGATTCAAATTTTCTTGTTCTTCCTTACATATACCTTCAAATCAAAAGATTGCCATAAAAGGGATAATACTTTAGCATTAGTAGTAAACCTTACACAGATTTGAATAATTGTACTGTTTGTTTATGTTCTAAATGAGAAAAATGTGAAACCCAGATAAGGGCTTAAAGCTGCAGAAAAAAATACCCATACACACATCCAAACAACCCTGTCTTTTCTGCAGTGGAATCTTATTATTGTGTACAAATCAGATGAAGCCAGAAGTTGTCTGGGTGGGGAGGAGCATTAGTGGGCCTGAGCCTCACTCACTCTGCTGACCTCAAGCTTACCCTTAGGGCCTCTCTAAGCACTTCCTTTATGCTCAGGGCTCCTAGGAAGCCAGGACCACCTGTGTTTTAATTTTGAGGATATCCATATAGCATTGTATCTACCCTACACAAATGAAACAAAAATCAAATATGAACTATGAAAAGTATGCTGTAATTATTTTCTCATACATATTTTCTAATTGCTTTCTTGGTTTTGGTATCTAGGGGCTGTAAGGTGACCAAAGTTCCCTTAAAATACCTCTAAGGTACTTTGCCTGTAAACTGGTTGCAAGAATCTCCTTAGGGAGGAATGTAGATTTCATGTAACTCCACCATGTAGAGTGATTCTTTGAAGGTCCAGCTAGAAGATAGAGAGTACAGAAGTGTCACAAAAGAGTGCATATTGAACATGGCCCTGAGGATTTTCCATACTGTATATATAATCTACATATGTATATGTAATCTACAATAGGATGGAAAAAAATGGGAAGGAAGGACAATGAACCTGGAAGTGATGCGTGACTGCGCCATGATACTTGTAGTTCCTTTAGAATGTCGCCACTCCCACCTCCCATACCCACCATATAACAGAGGGCTTTTGATAGAGGAGGCAATAGACACATGACTTGGAGTTGAATTAAATATCATATGTCACTCTATGGATAAATTATAAATTGATAGCCCTTTTTTCCTATTCCAATGACATGTATATATACATCAATATATTTAAATTTTTATAACTGAATTTTTAGTTTAGAGAAAAGATTTCATATATATAAAATTATTTCATCACCCCACAATTTAAAAACTTGGGAATATACAGGTACAACTCAATTCAAACAATACTTGGATTCCTAAAAAGTTTGTTGAATCAAAGTTTTATAAATCAAATTTTAATAATGCCCTTTTTAGAAAATTCAGTAAAACTTCTTGCCTGAGGGAAGTTGGGTGGGGAATATGTGATAGGCTATATATATAGGTCATCCTACAAGGCCTGTAAAACTTTACTTCCAGGCTATTTTAAACATTCTCCTTACATAATGCCTAATTCTGCGTTTTACTGCTTCCGAGAGAGAAAATTCTGTATAAAGCTATTAAAATCATCTGTTTTGATATTTGGTGTACAAAAGGGATCTTTTTCTATATGCATGTTGTGCAACTGGCTTATGTAAAACTTCTGTTCAAAGTTTTGTTTAAAGCATTATATTATGTATAAAAAATATAGGCATTCTGAGACAGAGTTTCTAGATATTTGTCTTACAAAGTTTGGCCACAAAAGATTACTAGGGTAACTTACCTAAAATTCAGTTGTTTAGATAAATGAGAATGATCTTCAGATTAACTCAGTCAGCCTCAGTCATGAGAGAGACTTGTTTTGTTCCTTTATGAAACGGATAAGGTGGAAACTTACTTCTATTTAAGTTCTTGACGTGGAAAATCTAAACAATGGGTTCTAATTCCTCATTCTGGAAACAAAAAGAAAATCTCAGAAAAAAGTGAATGGAGATCTATAGGAAATTATATCAGGAGCAAACTATGAGCAGTGAGATGACACTAAGCAAAGTCAGATAGCAGATCCTATAGAAGGAACAGCAAATTTTTAACTCCACAGTATGATCATAACATTAGCTAACATGTACTGAGCGTTCTGCATCAATCACTCGGGTACTTAGTTGATACGATTATCTCATTCAAACTTACAATCACTTTATATGCTATTTTCTCTGATTATTCTCAATATACGGATGAGGAAACTTGGACTTGGAAATTAAAGGGATTTCTTCAAATCATACAGCTAGTGGCATAGATAGTCAAGTATAGCTCCAGATCAGTGCTTTTCATCATAGTAGATTCGATGGACGGATGATTACTTTTTAAAAAAGTAAAGACAGCACAATGGATTCATGATCAAGGCGCCAGGGCAGTATGCAAATCTTTGCTACCTTTTTATTTTTTTTCAGAAAGTACTCTATTTTAATGCTAATGGTTGTAGTCAAGTTATTTCAGTATAAAGAACTAGCAAAGTGAATTGTGGAAAATGCATTGCTCTAAATCTCTTGGACTTAAGCCAATATCCATTTCTGAAATTCAGAGAAACCCACATATTTTACATTGTTCATTATTGTTTATAATTCGGGGTTTGTTGTTCTCGAAGATTTAAATAAACTACTTTAAGAGTCAAGTTTATAGTACTTAAGGATGACATTAAAAGAGATGTTAAATCTGGGTCAATTATGGACAGGAATAGGAACATGATGAAACTGAGGCCTTTGAGTGGCACCCAGTTGATGGAAGGCCCTTTCTTTAGTCTTTTTCTTTGCCAATCCCATGAATGTGCCATGTTGAAAGCATCAAGGACAGAGTAATGTGGTTACCCTTTAACTGTCATATCCCACTCATATATACTTACATTGCATTCAGCTTATGATCAGGCTAAACTATGCATATTGTGACAACTTCAAGAACAGCCTGGGCAGTCAAGACTGTCGGACCAACAGCTAGAATTTGCTGTGGTGTTTTTTCATCCCTTTCTCTTAAAGAATTAGGCCTACAATTTCCAACCCTGATGATACTTTACTTTCTAGGTGTATGCCAAGTGCGATGTATGTGCATTTTAATCAATTTGCTAGGTGTATAATATACAAGAGTGAATTTTATAGGCTTAAAATTCATACCTTTATGGGCTAGGACTTTATATATTAGATTGTATGAGTACCTAGAGGGTAATGCAATCAATGTGTCTAAAGATTTGTTGCACAAAAGAATTTTTTATAATAATTTTGATGGCTTTGTCTTGATTTACCAAGGTGCTATGCATACTGAGATGTGATCATTTCTCAAATGGCTAGAATTAGCTATCATTTTCACCTACCTTCTCTTTTTATGGGTAAATTAGCTCCTCTTTTCTTAGCTTGCCCTTGGGACTAAATAGTAGGAGCATCAAAAGAAGAAAGGAAAGAACAGGATTGTACATTTGTGTCATGTAGTTGTTAATGATCTAAACCTATGACATTTCCCAAAGAAAATTAAGTATGCAAATGAAAGCAACATCTGAATTAAGGTCTTTCTATGTGAGATCCTCTATTAAAATTATTTTTTAAAATTACTGTTTTATAATGTGCATTTTTCATCGTTTTCATTCACCCAGATGACCTTGCTGCATTGCATTATGCAGCAGTTAAAGTCTCCTCAGCAAGCCTGTGCTTAGCATTTGTGTATCACTAGGGTCAGGTTGAAAGGAACGGAGTAACTGGAAGTTTGTCATATGTTGGTAAGCACAACCAGCTCTACTACTTGGGGACCAGAACTAGGTCACTTATTCAAAATTACCCCAAAGCCTTATGTGCCATATTGGTTTTGAGTTTTTCTGATTATTGTAATATCTTTCAGGGATTTTCTCCACTCAATATATCTGAGATATACTCCTAAGGCATGCTGTACTTCTGCTTTGGCCAATTCCTGGCTATATATTGCATCTCTAATTTGTCAGAGCGACATTTTAATGTTTCTACCAATCATCTCCTGTAGTTATGGGGCAGATGATCTTAAAACTAGAAGATGATACCACCTCTGTATGAGCTTGAAGGAGAGGAAGGGGATGCTGCCCTCCTTTTTAGCACTCTGCTCCAATCACAGAATAGAATATTCCCTTCATTTGTTTCCCCCAAATGATTCCAGACATAATACCAGGTATTATTGACATAGGACTATAATGCCAGTTATGGAACATATGCAGGCAATATGATTTAATCTTCAAAATAAACTTATAAGTACCTTAATTCAGTTTTTAGCCAGAGACAAAAATAAGGCTCAAAGAAGGGTAAAAAAATTTGTTTACTAATTATTAGCTGGAAAGTAGCATATTTCAGATGCAGGGCCACTTCTAGCTTACATAGTATCTTTGTGCAAATAAGAAAATTTCACTTCACTCAAGACGCTTTCTTCCAGAAAATTAGCAGAATATAAAGTGTACTGTTTTTTGTTTTGTTTTTAAAGAGAAAGACACTTCACTACCACCTGCAGGAAAGTTTTACTGTAATCCATAAATCTATAATGGCTATGGCATAAAGAGTGTCACTGTAGATACGCTGCCCTTGTGTAGTCAAGAATCTGCACAAACATCCTTGGCAGCTGTTTCGGCATGTGAATAAAAGTCCTCTGAGTTCAAAACCCTTCTTCTCAACTGTCCTATTGACTCAGAAATATCTAAGCAAGATCTAGATAATGTATAGAAATTATCTAGATCAAACTGTTTAATGCATTCTGCCCCATGCCCAGTCACTGCAATACACACCTGCTTTCTAACCACCATAATTATTCCTGAGGACACTTTCTAATGCTACCATCTAGCTCCTGAATATCCTGAGGGCAAAACAATATTTAGAATGAGAGATGACATAAAATAAATGGAGTTATCACAAAATATAAAGCTGGTTCTTAAGGTATTTAAAAATCTTTAAATGGAATACCTTGTCTTTTCTCAGAATGCTGTTTTTGAGGCACTATGTTTAAAGACAGCCCCTTGTTGTCATATACCTTTTTTTGACTATAACCACCAGAGAACAGTTCAGTTACCTGCTTGTCCTTAATTGGCAATCCTAGCGACTCACTCCATTATTCTTTCCCCCATCACCATATATAAATGCAGAAGTAATTAATAAACAATTGAAATTGTATTTCTGTCTAAAACTGTCAAATCTTTATGTGACTTATATGCCATTCATTTTTAAACCATGCTTTTCCATGCAGTGGGAGTGTAGAGTATCAGAGCTGGAAACCACTTTAGAGGTTAACGGGTAGCTGGTGCTCTCGTTATACAGTTGAAGAAACACAAACCAAAGATAGTAAATGAATTTCTCAAAGTCTGCAGTTCTTTTAGGGAGGTACAACTAGAAGTAGAACGTTCGTCCCATGATTTACAGCATAAGAATTTTAAAAATCACACTACATAGCTATTGTTAATCTGAGTCAGCTAGAAACTTTTCTTAACTTTTCCAAAAGAAGCATAATATATTTCTAAATACTTATAGCTCCTACAATACTCAATTACCTTAATAAGGTCTCTCAATGTAAATAACTTAATTGCAGCTTACCCTTTATAGTATGCTACCAAACACTAACCTTATTTTGTGCTACCAAGGAATTTCATCTTGATCACACAAACTCGATCACACACCAGGAAACCACAGCATTTTGGTGGCAGTTTCATACATCATTCCCTTCATGGTGGTTCTTTAGACAGAGGTGCCTTTCTGCATTTCAACTGACTCAGTAAAGCAATTTATAATGGACCAAGTATTGTAGATTGCGTATGACCTTGGTAAAATTCTCATATACACTAAGGAGCCAATTTAAGCTAGTTTTGACAAAATAAATGCATTTCTGCTGCCCTGAATTTTTGACTTGGACTCCATTCAGGTTAAACATCAATTGATACTCATCTACTTTTATCTTTCTTTTAATTTTTATCCACCTCTAATATACCACATCTAACGTACTTTGCCACTTTAAAAAGTCCTGATTTCTACTATGGTATTAAAGTTAATTTTCTTATATATCAATATTAAAAAATGTATTTTCAATAATATTAATTAATTCAATGAATAGTTATTTAAAACCTAGTGTGTACCCCATGCTGTGGCAATATGAAATCAGAGATCTATAAACTGATGACTCAAAGAGAGACACAGGTTCTAGAGCTATATTGGGTCTCAAAAGGACTCTTTCAAGCTCTCATATGTGTCATAATTCCATAGTGAGAATTTTCTTGTGGAATTATGTATAGTTATATTATTAGGTACATCATTTGAACAAGGTAGATTCTTCTCTGAATTTTGGAATTGAAAATTAAAGGAATAAATCTGCACACAAATTGTGCCAATCATCACAGTATTTCTGGGAAAATAAATATTTTCCTGGGTTTGCTCCTCAAATCTTCTTGAGTAATATTTGACAGTGTCATCAGACATTTTTCATTTCTGCTGAACTGAAACGGAATACTGATGGATAACATTTCAATTGCTTGCCCTGCTGAAGAAAGGCGTTTTTTAGAAGTTGAGAGAAAGGTTTCAAATAATTCACACATGATGTGTGATAGTCTTTCAGTTCTTTTAACCATATATGAAAATTTTAAATGGCTATAATACTTCTCTTTGTAGAGGAAATACCTGGTTGAATAGCAGGTTACTTCATTTATTGACTTTTTAAATAAGATCTCAAATGAAGATAGACACTTTCCAAATTATTTGTAAACTGCCACTTGTGGGATTTCTGAAAGCAGAAGTTGTCATTTGAAATTATGTCTTACAACCTTCACAGGAACAAAATGTAGTGTTCTCTTGAAAAAAAAAATGTACAGTTATTTTTTCCTCAGTTGTTAAGAAAATGGAAATTACGTGAAGGAAATAGGATTCAAAAAATGTTTAACAGTGAATTTTTCTGTTTTCAAAACAGGGTCGAGTCCTAGGTATACACTCAAGAGAGCTGAAAACATATCACCACACAAAAACTTGTACATAAACATTCATGGCAGCATTATTCATAGTAGCCAAAAAGTGGGGAAAAAAACTTGAATACCCATCAACTGATGAATGAATAAATAACATATAGTATATCCATAGAATGGAAAGTTATTTCACAATAAAAAGAAATAAAGTGCTAATACATGCTAAACATTAATAAATCTTGAAAATATTATGCTCATTGAAAGAAGCCAGTCACAAAAGACCATTTATTGTGTGATTCCATTTATATGAAATGGTCAGAATAGGGAAATAGATACAGAGAGAAAATAAATTAGCGTATACCTAGGGCTAGGAGTAGAGAGGGGGGCAGTTAGGGAATATGATGTGTGGTTGCTAAATAGTATGCCATTTCTTTTTGGGAGGGTAAAAATGTTCTAAAATTGATAGTGGTAATGGTTACACAGCTCTGTGAATTTAGTAAAAAACCATGGAAATGTACAATGGTTAAATTGGTGAATTGTATTGTATGTGACTCTTTA
>JAQZBX010010452.1:32942-44391 GCA_029593785.1 Cabassous unicinctus | reverse complement strand
GTGAACTGTGGTCTATGCTCGGTGGCAAGGCCCCAGGATGTGTATATCCATTGTGGGTGTTGTGCCACATGGATGGGGAATGGTTGTATGGGGTGTTGTTGGGGGTGTGGGTGGTGGGGAGCATGGGAATCCCTGTAGTTTCTGAGTAATATTTGGGTAATCTAGGCACCTTTAAAAAATGTATATATATATATAACAAATAACATTTATGTAAACAAATGCACATATATGCATATGTATTTATATATCATTTTACAAATAAAAAAAAGATAAATCATATTTTAATGCGGTGTTTTTTAAAATCAAAATTAATGCTAAAAAACTCCATAGGGTACAAAGTACGAACAATTTTAAATAAAGATAGGCTCCAACAGTCCTGTGCTGAACCATTTTGAGATCTGGGGACCAAAAGAAATGTGTGACTCTAAAAATAAAAAATAAAAAAAAATAAAACGTTGCTAAAGTAAACCAAAGAAGACCTAAATAAATGGAAAGACCCTATGTCTTCATGGGTCGGAAGACTAAATATCAAGATGTCAATTCTACCCAAACTGATTTACAAATTCAACACAATCCCAATAAAAATTCCAACACCTTTGTAGAATTGGAAAAGCCAATTGTCAAATTTATCTGGAAGGGTAAGGGCCCCCGAATAGATAAAAATATCTTTAAAAAGAGAAGAATGAAGTTGGAGGACTCTCACTTTCCAACTTCAAAGCATATTATTTGGCTACAGTTGTAAAAATAGCATGACACTGGCATGAAGAGAGACAGATTGACTAATGGAATCGAATTGAGAGCTTGGAAATAGACCCTCATATCTATGGTCAAATTATTTTTGACAAAAAACAGAAAACTACAAGTGCTTGACAGGATGTGAAGAATAGGAACACTACTTCACTGTTGGTGGGAGTATAAAATGGTGCAGCCTCTGTGGAAACAGTTCGGCAGTTTTTTAGGAAGCTAAATATAGAACTACCATATGATCTGGCAATCCCTATATCAGGAATATATTCAGAAGAAATGAAAGCAAGGATGCAAACAGATATTCAAACACCAGTGTTCATAGTGTCATTATTCGCAATTGCTAAAAGATGGAAACCACCTAAGTGCCCATCAACCAATGAATGGATAAACAAAATGTGGCCTATACATGCAATAGAATACTATTCAGCTGTATGAAGAAATGAACTGAGGAAGCACATGATAGCATGGAAGAACCTTGAGGACATTATGTTGAGTGAAATAAGCCAGCCACAAAAGGACGAATATTGTATAGTCTCACTGATATGAACTTAATGCAATGAGTAAACTTACGGTGTTGGACTAAAGAGTTGGACTAGAGAGTATAGGATAGTAAGAGACAATGTGGATTGAGAAGGGGGAGCTGATGCTGAATGTATGTAGAATGTTTAGTAAGGTCAATTGTAAATGTGTATTAATGGATGGAGTTGATGGTAGCACATTATAATGAGTATAACAAACACTGCTGATATATAAATGTGATTGTGGCTGAAAGGGGTAGTCTAAGGAGGTTAATGTTAATTGAAAGACAGCTAGTGGATAATCTAAGGACTGTATAACATAGTGATTTCAGTAGTAGATAAGGATTGTGGTTAATAATATAAATACAAGAATGTTCTACTATAAGGTGTTAAGAATATGGTGATACATGGGAAAAATACAACTAATGTAACTTAGACTATAGTTAACAGTAATATTGTAATATTTCCGTAGTAAAAGCCAAGAAGGTACTATAGCAATGCTAAAGTAAAAAAAAAAACAACCAGAATATGGGATTTAGTTTTAAAGATAGGAATATGATTAAGCATTTTTTTCTTTATTAACAAGGAAACCTTGGTCATGCCATTTAACTAATCTGTGACCATTTATGTATCTTTCTGAACACTGGAGGAAAAAAATTATCAAGAAGAGCAAAAGGTCTGCGATTTCACTCTACTTGCAAGCTAACAAGTTAGTATCTGGGAGTTTCTTAGTTACTGGCAGAGGAGATGATATTCCTGGGTCAGAGACAAAAGACTGCTTATTACTCACAACAACAGCAGTGGCCAGAATAACATTTTGCACTGGTTCCCCAACCCCAATTCTCATTTGAGGAAAGGCAATTTTTTATGAGATAGCCAAGGAAAAACACACTAAGAAGTAAGATTTGAATAAAGGCTTGAAAATAGTGAGTGAGCCAAGCAGGTATCTAAGGTAATAGCATTCCAGTCAGAAAGAACAGTAAGTACAAGGAGAGATTTTGTTTAAAGAAAAGCAAGATGAGCACTGAAGATGAATCAGGATAATGAATGGAAACAAAGTTAAAAAGGTAAAGGGTCTTTAATAACACTGGGCCTCATAAAAATTTTTTACATTTATTCTGGGTAAGATGGGGGTAGTTTTAGCAGAAAAAATGATAAGATCTGACTTAAGAGAAATAGTATAACTCTTGCTTCTGTGCTGAAGTTAGACAGGATAGGGGGTGAGGGGTTGGTGGGTGGAAGACAATGTCAGCAACATAGATGCCAATTAGCAGGGTCTTACAATTGCCTGAGAGAGAGAAGAAAATGACTTGGTCTGGGGAGGTTGAAATGAAACTGGTAAGAAATGTTTGGAATGTGGCTGTATTTTGAAAATAGAGCCAACCAGAGTTGCTGATTGAATGTGAGGAAGAGAAGAGTCAAGGATAACTCCAAAATTCTGACTTAAGCAACTAGAGTAATGGTATTCTCACTTACTGCATTGAAGAAGTCAAAGAGAGAAAGAGTTTGTTAATTGAGGAAGAGGTCACAAATCAGGAGTTCAGTTTAAGATGTGTTAAATTTAAGGTGCCCATTTGACATGCAAGTGAGGAAGCAATATATGCAGTTAAATATATGAGGCTGAAGTTCAAAGACTTTTGGGCTGGAGATAAAAATTTGGGAGTCACCAGCATTTAGATGGCATTTAAAGCAGTATGTTTGGATGACATTACCAAAGAAGTGAATGCAAATAGTAAAGAGAAGAATGCCAAGGATAAGCCCTGTAGTAAGGACTCAGAGTTTAGAGGTTGGGAAAATGGGGAAGAATAGCAAAAGAGACACAGTTGGAGTAGCTTGAAAAGTAAGATCAAAACTAAGCAGATGCCTTTGGAGTCAAGTGAAGAGAGTGTTGCAAAGCTGAAATAGAGAAAAGGGGGCGGGGATTGAAATCAACTTTGACAAATGCTGCAAGAGGTAAAATAAGATGAAGATTTGACCATAAGCTGACTATTGAATTTTATGATGCAATACCACCTGTGATCAGAAATGGCTTGGATGGTGGCATCTGATTGGGATAAATTTAAAGGAGAATGTGGGGAGAGATATTGGAGACAGTAAGTATAAACAGTTCTTTGAAGGAGTTTTTCTTTAAAGGAAGGGAGATAAATGGGTGTAGCTTGATTGAGTGGCAGGGTCAACAGGCGGTTTTATCTTTTTAAAATGGGAGAAATATCAATATGTTTGTTTGCTGGTGGGAGTGATCTAGCAGAGAAGAGGTAGGAGACAGAAGGGAGAGAGACAATGTTTTTGAATAGTTAGAAGTGAAGAGATTCAGCACAGATATGGAGGGGTTGAACTTAAAAAGGAGTAAGAATTGTTCATTAGAATAGGCGGGAAGCTGAGAATAATGGGCCCAAAGGCAGTTTGGTGGGAGAGTGTAGTGATAGGAAGTTCTGAAAGTTCTCTGCTGATAATTTCCATTTTTCATGAAATAGGACGCAGCCGACATCATGGCCATGCAACCCTTACAATAGCAGAGGACCCAGCACTCAATTCTCTGCTGTTACCATCATGAAATTCTTAATAATTTCATCTTTGAACTTATATCTTATAAGAAAAGTCTGATGGGAAAATGAAATATACACGTGAACAGAGGAGACACATATAATATACATACCAACTCTTCTTTGCCATTTCATTCACATACACAAAGAATTCCATAAAGCTTGAGAGTTTAATAAGATTCAATATGAACACAAGGCAAACCTGTCTATGACTAAGTAAGCAGAGGTGCTGACAGCTCCAAGGGACCACACTTTCACTGTAAAGTAGAATTTACTTCCCACTCAGAAGAAGGAAGCATTTTAAGAAAATCAAATGACCAAGAAGCCCTATTATAGCCCTTCTTAATCATGGTACTTCTGTGTATTGCTCAGTTACTTACACTAGAAATGATGACATAGAAGGAAAGGCAAAGAAGATAGAGGAACCTGTAATTCCTTTTCCTTTCAGTCCCTCCTGATTCTTCAGTAAGCTGCAGATAGAGAGTTTAGGTAGAATGCACATACATCAAGAAGTCAAAAAGTAACAGTTGAGCTGTGTGCAGTGTTTACACTTTTCTGGTAAGAACAAAATATTTATGCATGCGCTAGCTACAAAATACAAATTGTATAATTTGGATGATTCCACCTATAAGGTAAATGCTTATATTTGCATTTAAAACTGACATTGCACAATATAAAGATGAATGGTAAATTTCATGCTAATAACAAATTTTTTATCTTTTTCTTAGGATGACATTAGATAGCATAGTATTTTTGGAAGAGAGACATGGAAGAGAAAAGCTTTATATTTTAGTACCTTTAATGGCGCTTTTTCCTGGTTTTGAAGCAAGAGGCCCTATATTTTCCATTTGCACCAAGTAGTGCAAATTATGTAGCCAGCTCTGAAACAGCAAGCAAGTCATCAGCTAAGAATGGGGATGAAGGAAGAGGATTTGGAAGATGGAGAAAAGAAAAGTTATGAAACATTCCTGTAGTTTAGTGAAAGCATACTAGGATTAGCAAAATAAAATATGATGTTGAGCAACATGAATGAATGATTTGAGGTTAGTGATCATGAGTGTAAAAAGTGGCCAGGCAGTTGGGGTGTGTGTTTTTCTTCAGACACAGTCATTTGTATAGCTGTAGGCAAAGGGCAAGGAGTTTGGTGTATGTGAAAAGGAGCAGAACAATGATAATAATTGACTATAGAATTTAATCTGAATAAAAAGGGAAGTAAGAATTTAAGGGGGCTAAGTAACACTGAGAAATCAAAGAGTCAGGTATGTCCTGATTGTTAGAGGATTATTAGAGTGGGATTACTAGAGGAAGGAAGCCAATATGAGAGGAGCTGGTGGTGAAAGAGTGGGAGACATGATATTGAGATTATGGATCTCATTGGTTATAGTCACTAGATAAAATCATGAGAGTGTGTGGCTGTGGTAGGGTGGAGGAAATCAAGTCGTTGAGAGATCTAAATACTGGGATAATCTTCATAGATTGTGAAATCTCAGAGTTAAGATAGGAGTGATGTTGGAGAGAATAACAATGAACCCAGTGCTAACATCAAGAAGGAGGAAGAGTGACCCCAGGGAGCCATAGATGTCTGAAATGAGAGGTGCTGATAGATTAGTGACATGAGAGCCAGAGATTTAGAGAGGAAATGTCTGGAAGCAACAATAATAAGTGCTAGGAGACAAAGGTACATTCAAAGTCTACTGTTTTGGAGAATCAAAGAGGATGTAGCTGCAATGATGAAGATCATGGTGTGTATATGTGTTATGTTTTTGCTTGTTTGGTTGGTTTTTTGTTTGTTTGTTTGTTTTAGATTGGGGAAGCTGCAGAAAATCCAGGCAATAGGATCCACTAAAGAAATGGATATATTCAAAAGCTGGTCTGGAAAGTGGTCTAGGCTGAAGATGGAGATTTGAGAGTAATAGTTTTTCAGGCATTTGGAGGGATTAAAAAGTTCAGAGTAATTAGAAGGAGGGTTATTGAGTGAAATTAATGTAAAAGTCTTGTAGGAATGAATATGGATAAACATGGAAGCTAAGGTATTCAATAGGCCACCAGCACTGGACAGAAAGTGGAAGGGTGACTGGGAGGAAATCTGTTAATCAGCTGCACAGACCAAAGGGGGTTAGGCTGTAGAGGCCTGTTTGGCTTATTTTTGTTGCCACCCTGTGTGTCCCAAAGACATGCCAAAGGAAAGAGATGCCCTAAGAATTTTCGGGATCTCACTGATTAAGTTCAAGACACTTCTGAAATAAACTGGACCCTGAAGTTATCTTGAGGTATCTTTAAGACCTCTTAAAATCTTAGCACAACCCCAGCACTAAATGCTCCAGTTTCTTTTAGCATGTGCCCCCCATATACTAACATTCCCTCTACTTTGTGCAGCTTATCTTTTATGTGATAGCATAGTATAAAAATAGAGCATGATTTTGAAGTCAGATTAAATCCTGGTTTGGCCAGGCAACAATGGATAATATATTTAACCTTTCTAATCCTGGTTTGTTGCACTTGTAAGATGGGACTAAGTAATTTATAGGTCTCCTAGGAAAACATGTGATTATATATGTAAAGGATCTGCTCAGGTACACACATAAACAAGTACACACATGCATATTCATAACCCACCCCCAAACAACACATGCTGTCATCTTGCCACAACCTTGAGAATGTTCTTCCTTACAATAAATAGCAATTTTCAAGTCTTAATTTTGTCTTTTGGAGTGTTCAGGACATATCACTTTCCTTTTGTCTGAGTGGGAGGTAGATGAAGAAAACTGAAGGAAGAGGGAGCCAAAGATTAACCCAACATCAAAAATGGTGATGTAAGGTTTTAAGGCATTTAATATGTTTATAAGTATGGTAACCAGATCTCAGATTAAGTCAAGTGCATCTGAAAGCTTTCCCAAATGTGAAAGTTTATTTAAGTGGTTCTCTCAATAGGTTCACCTCGGGAAATTAACACACCCCAGGACCAATTGAAATTCTCATCAATTTAGCTAATTGACACAGCAGGCTTAACCTATTTCCCAACAGTGAATATAAAGCATTTGTTCAACAAACAAAAGCCTCTTAAATCTTATAAAAGTCTATCCTAGTCAACTGGTAGAAGGCATAAACTAAGCGAAACATGGATAATATTTAATAACACCAAACTCACCCTCCAATTAACAGGCCCTGTGTGTGGTGGTGAGGGGTGGTAGTGGTGTTTATAATTTTCAAGTAAACTTATGATTTTATGTTTTGAATATTGAAGACATCAAAATTTCTGTTATTTTCATTAAGGAAATCAATGTTCTATTGAAATTCTTGTAAGCCTTTAAAAATGTACTTTATTATTTTTATTACAACAATGAATTGTAATTTTAAAGTAATATTAAAATAATCTTATTATTTCAAGCTTTGTGTTCAAATGTGAATGTAATTAAGTTTTGAAGTAGTGTCGCCTTCACTTTTTTTTTCTTTTTTTTGCCAAACTTAAAGTTCTGCTTATGAAGTAAAATACCCCAAAACATAAAATGAAATAGGACAGAGGTTAATATGAAAGTTCTTTGTAAATTTAAATTATGTAAAATTTAAATATTATTATTATAATTTTAGAATCCACCTTAATAACTTTCCTTAGATCTTCCACTGAAGACTAGATATTCACATTCTACTAATAATACGGATTTTGACTTCTTTCCCAGTTTTGCTAATACTGTACTGAGTGCCTGAACGTAGACAATTAAATCTCTCTGTGTCTCAGTTTTCTTATTTGTATAATGGGTCCAATAATAGTACCTATTTGAAGGGCTAATTGTGAGAGCTAAAATTGGAAAATGCAGTAAAAGTCTTAGTGTGTTTGCTGGTACTAATGAGCACTTGGTAAGTGTTAGCTATTATTGGCAGGAAAATGGAAAGAGATGAGAAAAGAAGGGCACTAGGTGGAGGGAAAGTTAGAGGCCTAAAATACAGAAGCAGAGTGTTGAATAGCAGAAAGCTGTTGGGCTAGAATACTGGTTTCCCAGCAGGCTGGGAATAAAGACTTTGGTAAAAGTATGTGAATATACGTCTATGTCATGTGTAGATTTGTGTAACCACCACCACAATCAAGACCCAGAACTGTTCTATCACCACAGAAATCTCCCTATAGTACCCTTTTGTAGTCAAAATCCCTTCCCACCATTCCTAGCCCCAAGTAACCACTAATCAGTTATCTATCTCTAAAATTTTGTCATTTCAAGTATGTTATATAAATGGAATTATACAGTATGTAACCTTTTGGAATGGGCTTTTATCACTAAGCATAATTCTCTACAGATTCATTCAAGTTGTAGCATAATTTCTTTCTTTTTATAAACAGATTGTTTAACCATTCATGTGAAGGACATTTTGATTGTTTCCAGTTTTTGGCTATTACAAGTAAAACTGCATTGAAGATTTGAGTACGATGTTTTGTGTGGACATATGTATTCCTTTATCAGGCAAATGTGCCTACGAGTGTTATTGCTGGATCATATGTTAAGTGTATATTTCAGATCCAGTTTCTTCACATCCTCACCATCTTTTGGTATTATCACTATATTTTTATTTTAGCTATTCTAATAGGCAGATAGTGATATCTCGTTGTGCTCTTAATTTCCCTAATGCCTGGTGATGTTGAATGTCTTTTCATGTGGTTAACTGCAATCCTTATATCCTCTTTGGTGAAATGTCTCTTCATGTATTTTGCCAATATTCTAATTGGATTATTTTAATTGTTGAGCTTTGAGAGTTCTTTATTTATTCTAAATACAAGTTCTTTGTCAGACATGTGCTTCGCAAATATTTTCATCCAGTTTGTAGCTCGTTTTGTTTTTCTTTTTTTTTTTTTTTGTAGCTCGTTTTTTAAATCCACTTAACAGGGCTTTTAAAGGAGCAAAAGTTTAAAAATCTAATAAAGTCCAAGTTATCAATTTTTCTTTTATGGATTGTGCTTTTGCTGTCACGTCTAAGAATTCTGCACCAAGCTCTAAGTCCTAATGATTTTTGCCTATATTTTCTTCTAAAAGTACTGTAGTTATATAATAAGACTTGAAATTGGGCAGAGTGATTCCTCTCCTTTATTCTTCAATTCCAAAATTGTTTAGCTATTCTAGTTCCTTTGCCTTTCCACATACATTTTACAATAATTTTCTCTTTCTCTCTCTCTCTCTATATATATATAAACTTGCTGGAATTTTGATAAGAATTACATTAATCTGGATATAAATTTAGGGAGAAATGACATCTTTACTTTGTTGATGATACTTCCAATCTATCATTGATTTCTTTCATCAGCATTTTATAATTTTAAGCACACAAGTCCTATGTATGTTTTTTTAATTGAATTTTGTTAGAGAAGTTGTGAACTTACAACACAATCATGCTTAATATGCAGAATTCCTGTACATCACCCCTCCACCAACACCTTACATTGTTGTGGAACATTTGAAAAAGCATGATCAGACTTACCACTAACTATGGTCCATAGCTTACACTTGGTATATATATTTTTTCATCTGTGTATGTTTTTTAAATATACACCTAAGTATTTTATTTTTTGAGGGATTATAAAATATTTGATTTTTAATTGTATGCACATGTTCATTGCTGATATATAGAAGTTATATTAATTTTTGTATGTTTATCTTATATCCTATGACCATACTTTACTCACCTATTAAGGTCCAGTAGTTTTGTAACTTCCTTGGGATTTTCTACATATCATTGACAATGAAGATTTCCTTTCTAATCTATATGCCATTTATTTCCTTTACTTGCCTTATTGCATGAGCTATAACTTCCAGCACTATGTTGAATAAGAACAGTGAAAGTGGACATCTTTGTTCCCAATATTGGGAAAGCATTCAGTCTTTTACTATTAAGTATGTTAGCTGTAGGTGTATGTGGATGCTCTTTATCAAGCTGAAGCACTTTTCCTCTATTCCTAGTTTTCTGAGAGATTGTATCATGAAGGGTGTTGAATTTTGTCAAATACTTTTTTTTGCATTAATTTTTATGATCGTCTGATTTTGCTTCTTGAACCTGTTAATATGGTAAGTTATACTGATTAGTTTTCAAATCGGTCTTGCATCTATGGAATAAACCACACTTCATTATGATTCATAATCCTTTTTATTTACTGTAGAATTCTATTTTCTAATCTTTTGTTAAGGATTTTAGTGTCTGTATTCATGAAGGATATTGATCTGTAGTGCTTTAGTTTTTATACCGTCTTTCTGTGGTTTGTTAGAAAGGTATAGTAGCTTCATAAAATGAGCTTGGAAGTGTTCCCTCCTCTTCTATTTCCAGGAAGAGATGTGTAGAATTGGTGTTAATTTTAATCTTCTGGTAAAATTCTCCAGTGAAACCATCTGGTCCTGAAGATTTCTTTTTTGGTTGTTCTTAAATAACAAATCCAATATCCTCTCCTTTTAGGACTCTGATGACACAAATATTAGCTCTTTTGTTATATTTCCACAGGTCCCTCAATTTCTTTTGATCTGTTTTCTCTCTATTGTTCAGATTGGGTAATTTCTATTCTACTTCAAGTTCACTGATTATTTCCTCTTTTTCTGCATTCTGCTATTGAGTCCATCCAGTGAGTTTTTAGGTTATGCTATTTTTTATTTTAAATTTATATTTGATTCTTCTTTATATCTTCTTTCTTTGCTGAGACTTTCTATTTTTTTGTTTGTTTCGACCAAGTTTGCATTTGCTTACTGACCCATTTTTATGATGGCTGCTGTAAAATCCTTGTCAGACAGTTTTAATATCTATGTTATCTAGGTGTTGATATCTGTGAATTTTCTTTTCTTATTCATGTTGAGTTTTTCCTGGCTCTTGGTATGATTAGTGGTTTTCAGTTGAAATCCGTATATTTGGGGTATTACATTATAAGACTCTGCATCTCATTTAAATCTTTTATTCAGTAGGCCTAATTTGACATGTCTTCTGTGGGGAAATGTTGCATACTACCTCGGTACTGCCATGTGGGGTTGGAAGTCCAGGTTCCCCAATCACGTCCATTGACGCCTATGTGGCTCCTTGTTACTGCTGAGTGTGAGCAGGAGTTCAAAACCCCAGTAAGCCTCCACTGATACAACCCTGGCTAGAAAGGGCAGGGATTCCTTAAAACTGCTACTGTTCCACATGTGGCTTCCACTGACATAAGGGGTGAGGTTGGAGGGATGAGGGCATAATTGTATTACTACAAGGTAGTGGTGAAACTATTGAATCTCCATTTATCCTCCTCTGATACCACACCAGCAGAGAAAGGTAGGGGCATCTCTTTATGCTGGGTAGGGTTGGAATTTCAACTTCCCCATCTGATATTCACTGACAATGCAGGGGAGAGTAGGAGGGATAAAATTCCTGTAGGGATAAAAATCTTGGTTCCCCAGTTGCCTACTCTGAAACCACAATGGCCAGTGGGATGGCATGCAGTGGGTAAACACTGGTGAGGATGGAATTTAGGCTCCCCATTCAATCTTTGTTAGTAGGGGTAGGAGTGGAGTCACAGTTTTTGCTGTTGTTTTGCTAGAATAAAGAAGTTATTGTTTAAAAATTTTCTGCCTTGCTAGGCTGCCCCTTTCCTGGTCCTTTGGTTAGTAAGAGTGGAGTTTTCTTGATGCTTTTTTTTTTTTTTTT
>JAQZBX010010452.1:0-32842 GCA_029593785.1 Cabassous unicinctus | reverse complement strand
TGAGCAACTGCTGATCCTGACATGTTGCAACATGGCAGGTGATCTCTGCTGAGGTCTCTGTCTTCCCTTTCTTAGAAACTATCATCTCCTGGAGTCAGTTTTGAACAACCAGGCATAGGACTTGTCTTTTCTGGGCCTCCTCTCTCAGTCTCGAGGGATGTCTCTGCCTTTCTGCAGCTGTAGGCCAACTGGAGTTCTCTCTTTCACATGACCAGGTCAAAATGGCAGAGCTCCCTTCTCCACGTCTCTGTGCGTCTCTATTTATATCAAACCCATGAAAAGGGTGGAAACTCAATCTGAGTCATACCTCACTGACATTGTCAAACCAAAAGGGTCTCACACCCATGGATTAGTTCAAAAACATAATCTTTTTCTGGGATTCACAAAATTCAAACTCTCACACTGTGACATGTAAGGCAAAAAGAAATCCAAGAGAGGCCACCACCATGTCATTGGTTTCTCAGTTTCAACATCCCTAACCTGTCTGCCATCTTCTCTCCATCTTTCAGAGTCTTCTTATGTTTGTTTTAGATATAATTTCAGGAGATTTTAACAGTATTTAGCAGGAGGAATAGGGGAGAATGTGTCTATTCTACCTTTCTGGAAGTGAAATTCTCTCTATTACTACTCTAAATTAGTTTTTAAATAAAATATTTTTTATATTTGTCTTATTTTTATTGTAAAAGATCTGAATTTAATCTCATAAAACCCATATTTTTTAAGCATGTCAACTATTTTAGTTAAGATAATGTTAGAAAACCATTATTAGGTGATTAGAATACCTCTTGAGTGTGTATTTATTGGATGAAGTCCAGTTGAGAGCCATTTAACAATAAATTTGGATTTTTCTATGTTTCCAGGACTGCCTTATTACAAAGTACACTAAATATATGTCTAGAAGACAGAAAATTGATATTTTTAAGGGAATGAATTAAAATCTATAGAGAATAGAGTTAAGATTTTTATTTGCTTTAATCTTTTAGCATTTAAGTATTTTAAAAAGAGCAGTCAATTGTGTTATCTATAAGTGGATTATATACAAGCATCTTATTAATGGTGCATCAATCTGGTAAAGAATGAAATCATAAAAGATTGTCACAAAGGACAAATATAGAGGGCATACTTTTGAAAGATTCTTTCCTCTTCTATTGCAGCACAAGTTGTATGGAAAACCCACAGAGACTAATTAAGAAAAGTATGGAATCCATAATCAAAGGCACTGGAATAGTTTAAAATTTGAGTAAAGTCTCAGATTTGATTTCATTTGGAAAGTATGCCCTTTATGAGATAAAGGGAAAACTAATCCTCTCACTCTTTGAAAATACTTTTACCCATTCATTCTTCTTTATAATCACATTTTTTGAGGATACCAGAGAAAGACTGTTCTGTACAGAAATTTTAGAACATTGCTGATTGCTCTTGGATGTTTTTAAACTCAAGGGATGTACAAAGTAAAACTCTCTAGATGTCAAATACCTTGAATAATGGCAGGAAATACCTTGTCAGTTTGATAAAAACTTTTATCTATCACCTAACCCAGGGCAAGTAGAAAGCTACACCCCTGAAACCTATAGAAATAGACTAGAAAGAGAAGAAGCCATTCTCCTCCAGAGACTAAGTAGCACTTGAGGCCAATCCAGAGTGCTCCCTGAGCTTCATGGGATCCAGCATAAGAGACCAAGATAGACTGTGTGTGTGAATATGAATGCACTCCCATCTGTAAATTTTGCTCTGAGAGATTGAAATATCATTTAAGAAAGTATGATCTAAATGTTGAAATATCCCAGAGTGGAAAACAAAACTAATAAAGAGAGAATTTAGGATTTATTTTATAGACCCCTGAAAAAATAAGCCAACCAAAAGCATCGTAACATTTCTTTGAGGAAATCTTTTCTCTTTTCTTTTTCTATTTAATCATTTGCCTAAAAATACTTTCATGTAAGTGGAAGAGTTACAGAGTGCATACAGTTTTCTAGTCTCTATGATTTATAGATTTAGAATAAACATTAGCAGTTCATCCATCCCACCCTCTATAACATCTCTGAAAGGTTCAGCTTCTGCTTGGAACTATGAAAATAATAGCTACCATTTACTGAATGTTTACTTTGTGCTGAATACTGTGCTAAATACTTTGCAATTATCACACACCACCTTCACAACAACCCTATGAAGAAGACATTATTATCATCTTTTTGAGACAACTGAGACTATAGAGCATTTTCTAACATGATCAAGATCACACAACTACTAAGAGGTACGGCAAGAAACAAACTCAGATACATTTGCTTCAACAAAGCATGTACTCTTTTATACCTACATTATACTGCTTTACATCTGTTGATGAACAGCTTAAGTCTTCCTTACATTGAGCTGAAATATGTATTCCTGTAAATTTCAGTGTATTTTAGTTCTTTAACTCTCTTTCAAATAAAGCAAGACAGCATTCAGATTTCCTGTGAGTACTTTTTAGTTTTTTAAAATACATATTCCCTGTGCAAATCTAAACTCTGCTTTGGAAAGCAAAAGATCATAGCTCATGAGAAGATAGAGAACGCTTCATGGAGGTTCTCTTTCTATATCATCCACCTACCATGTGACCTAGATTTTCCAACATGTGGGATTAACAGATCATTTCTGGAAATCCCCAGTGAAATCATAAGCAACAAGATGGTGATAAAATAATCACACATCAGCATGGATTAGTTTATCTTTTAGTGTTTCCTTCTGTAGATAAGAGACCTAGGAAGGGATAAAACTGTAGAATGAGCAAAATGTATATAATTGCTTGACACTCTCAAAATACTTGCCTTTCAGGATATAGTAATAATAACATAAATTTTCCTATTAGTACTTTATTTCATTGGGCTTACAACTTCCTCTTCTACCAAGACTTTTTATTGAAATACAAATGTGGCTAACAACTTAGTGTGAATTAATTTAACAGATACTATTATTTCCTACCAGTAGGCAGCGAAAATTGAAAGGAAAGCATGGTGGTTTGAAACTGTATGTACACCAGAAAATCATGTTCTTAAAGCTAATCCATTCCTGTGAGTTTAAAACTATTGTAAGTAGATTTACATGAGGTGGCTTCAGTTAATGTGTGGTCCATGGTAAGTCTTAATCTTCTTGCTGGAGTCCTTTATAAATGGGATGAATTTAGAAAAAGAAAAAAAGCCACAGAAGCAAGAAGCAGATAGCAATGAAACCCAGAAAAGAAGGGAGAGACAAGCAGACACCCATATATGATGGGTGTCACATGCCTTGCCATGTGACAGAGGAGTCCAGGATCGTTGGCAGCCAGTCTTCAGGAAGAAAGCATTGTATTAATAATGCCTTGGATTTTCGGGGCATTGGAATTCTCCTGAATGACGTTGCAATGACAGATATATAGGCCATTATATATCTTGTCACAACTTACAAAATTGTGCAGGAAAGAGTTTAAACAATAATGTAAACTATAATCCACACTTAGTGGCAATGCTTCAATACTTGTTCATCAATTGTAACAAACGTACCACACTAATGAAGGATGTTGTTAATGTGGGAAAGTGTGGGAGGGATAGGGAGTGTGACATATGGGAATCCCCTACATTTTTTATGTATCCTTTATGTAATTGAAATATCTTTTAAAAATAAAAAATAATTTTTTAAAAATAAAAAAATGTAATGCCTTGATTTGCATATTTTCACATCTCAAAACTGTAAGCTTGTAAGCTTAAAAATTCTCATTTTTAAGCCAACCCATTTTATGGTTGCTTTCAGCAACCTAGCAAATTAAAACAGAAAGGAATTGATTAGAGAAGTATTTCTCAAACTTTAGCATGCATCAGAATCATCTGGATGGCTGTGATCCACTCCCAGAGATCCTGGTTTAATAAAATTGGGTGGAACCTAAGAATTTATATTTCTTTTATGTTCCCAGGTAATGTTAATGTTGCTGGTCCTGGAACCCCACTTTGAGAACCTCTGAACTAGGGAATGATATGGAAAGGGAAAGGGGAAAGAGCTAAAGTAGAAAGACTGTACCAGAATCTAACTCAGTATTATAGAGTAGTAGTGTTAGAAGATTCATAGAAATCATCTTATAAATCAATCTCATTTACAGATTTTAAAAAATGAGACATTCAAACCCACAGTGCTGTACTACATTGCTGGCTGCTGGTGAGGGGTGATGAGCAACTTCTGACTCCCAGCTGAGTACCTTAATGGTGTACAGAGACTTTCAAACTCAAGGCTCATAAGAACTATCTGGGAAGCTTGTGAAAAATAAGATTCCTAGACTCCAAAATGGACCCCAGGGCCCAGAGAACCTGGATTTCAACAAATTCTTCTAGTGACCCAGATATAGAGGATGCGAAGACCTCACTCTAATAATCAGGGAATATAGCATGGGGTGCTAGGGATGGTTCCTATGGGAGGAGTAGAGACAAATGTGAACACAAGGGCAAAGTATGGTGTCTGTGAGGGGCTGAGACATAAAAAGAAAATAAGGTGTATATGTGCTATCCAATGAGTTTGTTCAAAATCGATGCTAACAGTGAAAACAAGAAACTATCTCAGTGTACTTGTCAAAACATTTCAGTCCCCTTACATAGAATGGTCTCAGATTTATAGAGTTTGCAAGCACAGAACACCCATGTCTGATCTTGACTTGGCAGAAGTTAAATCTACCATGATTCTCCTCTAAAGGGGCAACTCAAAGAGTAATTTCCAAGCTACATAAGCATTTTGAATGTCATCCTATAGTGGCTTACAAAATTTAGCCCCTATAGGACAAATGGGGAATCCAAAAGGGGTGGGAAAAGACAAAACAGGGCTTGCTTAGCTTTAGCTATATTTTTCATCCCCACCCAATATGCAATTTTACTCTAAGAAAATGATTTCTGACAATTTGTCGTTCTTCTTGTTACTCAGTTTATCTGCTTTTATAAATGAAAGACAATGAAGGCATTGTCTCTCTATTAGTCAGCCAAAGGGGTGCTGATGCAAAGTACCAGAAATCTGTTGGCTTTTATAAAGGGTATTATTTGGGGTAGAAGCTTACAGTTACCAGATCATAAAGCATAAGTTACTTCCCTCACCAAAGTCTGCTGCTACTTGTTGGAGCAAGATGGCTGCCGGTCTCTGCCATCTGTCTTCCTCTTCCTCCTAAGGCTCCGTGGTCTCAGCGTTTTCTGTTCTCAGCTCTAGGCTGGCATAAGCTTGTCTTTCTCCATGGGCCTTTTTTCTTTCTCTGCTTTCTTCACAAGGTCAGCTGTAGACTATCAGGCTCATTCTCTTCCCACGTCCTCTGCCGTGTCTAATGGAATCTTCCCTCCTTCCTCCTGCTTCCTTCTTCCTATCTGCTTCTCTGTGTATCTACTTCCCGGGGCTCCAGCATCAAAACTCTGCCATGTCATTTTCTCTGTGACTCTCTGCCCACCAGGGGGTGGGGACTCAACGTCCTACTGACATGGCCCAATCAAAGCCCTAATTTAAATTTAACCAAGTAAAAGTGAAACCTCTGAATTTAATACAATCTAATGTGCCCAGAGGAACAGACCAGTTTACAAACACAATCCAATATCTATTTTTGGAATTTATAAACAATACCAAATTACTACAGTCTCCATCAAAGTAGCATATGGTTTTAGCTTCCTAGCTGCAAAAAACAAATACCTTGTAATGAGTTGGCTTAATAACAGGAATTTATTGACTCACAGTTTCAAAGAATAGAAGCCTTTCTTGCTTCCAGGGTTGGTATCTTCTGGTGACCTGATAATCTTCGGGTTTCCTTGGCTTTTTCATCACATGACAATGCATTTGGAGGCATTTTCTCTTTTCTCTTTTGAGTTCTGTTGACTTCCAGGTTTGGGCTGCTCCCCATAGGTTCTCTTTCTGTGTCTAATTTCCTTTGCTTATAAAGACTTTAGCCATATTAGATTAAGGCCCACACCTTAACTAATAATATCTTCAAAAGTCCTGTTTACAAATGGGCTTGTATCCACATGCCTTTTGTGGGGGACATGATTCAATCCCCGACACTTACCATAAAATTCTCTTGCTTATCCCATTATTTTTCTAAATATGTTGTTAAAATAAAATCATTTATAAAGAAAGATAGGGAAATGATAGAAATTATTTTATTCATTTTTCTTTTGCTGAGTACCTTTGGCTTTTTAAGAGCATGGTCATGAGATAAATAAACTCACAGAATCAGAAACTAGCATGTAGGTTACCAGGGGACAGGGTGGGGACAGGGAATAGGAACTTAAGCTTTAAAAAGTACAGGGTTCCTATTGGGAATGATGGAAATGTTTCAGTAATGGGTGGGGTGATGGTAGCACAACATTTTGAATGCAATTAACAGCACTGAATATATATATAAATCTGAATATGATAAAAGGGGGAAGTGTTAGATTGTATATATGGTAAAAGAATAATTTTTAAAAATCCCTGAAACTACACTACACAATCAGTGAACCCTACGTTGAACCATGGAGAAATACATTTTTATGAGAACTAAAGTAGACTTTAAAACCCTATCATTAGTCATCTCACTATATATAGCACACATTAGGTTAGAGTGAAGGTCAAATCAATTCCTATATAAATGCATATTCCATGTAGTTTAATGCCAGGAAAAATACAGATTCAGTTTCTGTGTAGTTTCTATTACAAGAAAATAAGTAATTGTAGACTCTCTCAATGAATAAAGCTTGAAGAGCTTAGATAGCTTTTAAAGCATCCCATGGTTGACCCCATTTTCCCCCATTTCAATTTTATCTTACATAACCTCCTCTCCCCATACTTCCTGCTTTTCCCCTTCCCTGCTTCTCTACACATACACCTTACTGTTCCTAATTAAGTCAGAATTACTATGAGCCTAGTGAACCTGATGTTATAGGGTCCCTCAATTACACAGGCTACCTTGAATGCTTCAAGTTGCTGGAAGTTGTAGCGAGTTCTGTGTGAGGACCGGGAAGTAAGGTTGCAATCAGGGAACATTTCTATGCAAACATTTCTGGTAAATTGCCTGAAGAAATCTCAGAAGAAAGAGTCATGAGTCTCCAAGCTTCCAGTAATTTAATGAGATTTAATCTTTCATTCTAAATAAATATTTGCTTTTGTATCTAATTTTTATTTTCAGTTTTGTACTGTTTTTCTTAAAGGTGTTCATAAATTATATGTTTTAATCTCAGAACATCTGGATCTGCCCTATTGTCAACACATTCTGCTTGTATTTACTTTTGTTTCTTTGATTAAGCTGTTTCTAGTATATTTTTCTACCCTCTCCATATGTGTCCCCTTTCCCATATCTCTGTATATAAAAATACTACCCATCCTTTAATATATAGCTAAAATACTACTGCTTCCTGAGCTGTCAACTCTCAATCAGTATAAATCTCATTTGTGTATTCATATTTCATCTCTCTTTTATAATAAATCCCACTGTCTTAAATAACAGGTAATCAAATATCTGATCTATATATCTACACACACACACAGTACATATTTGTTAGATTGTTTTAGTTCATCCTTCACATGAGCAAGCTCACATGTCACCTCTTCCATGAAGCCTTCTCAGTCCTCCCAATTTGTTTAGCTAACTATCCTCTATGGTTTCTCTCATGGCACCTCACACATACCTCTATTTTAGTCCCTCACCAATGATGTAGTTGTTGATTTTCTTGTCTGTAGAACAGACTGTCTTTCATTTTAGTGTTCCAAGCACAGTGTTCCTCATAGAATAGGTACTCAACAAACTATGTTTAATGTTATGAATGCATGAAAAGGAATGGTAAACAATAAAGGGCATGTTAACCATTCCCAAGTATTGATATAATATGGAAGATGTGATAGGTTGAATTATGTACCCCCAAAACACATGTTCTTAATCTGAATCCACATTCCTGTGGGTGTGAACCCATTGTAAATATGACTCCTTGAAGATATTATTTCAAGTTAAAGTGTGGTCCAACTGAATGAGGGTGGGGCTTAATCTTAATTATTGGAGGCCATATAAAGAGAACCCGGAAGTCACAGAAGTGAGAAAGGAGAGGAAATCTTCATGTGATGGGAGACAGAGAAAAATCAAGGAATGCCAGGGATTGTCAGCAGCCATCACCAGAACACTGCAGACATTCGAGAGAAAGCATCACTTTGCTGTCACCTTGATTTTGGACTTCTACTATCCTCAAAACTGTGACCCTGTTATTTAATTCCTGTTATTTAAGCCAAAACCAGTTTGTTTTATTTGTGATAGTGGCTCAGGCAAACTGAGACAGAAAAAGGTAGAGTTATTCTGTTCTTTCCCCATAGTTCAAAATTAGAAAAAAATAAATGAAAGCTACTTGTAGGTAGCTCAGTTCTAAGAAGAACCTCAAATCTGTCTCATTTGTCTTCATTTATATTCTATTTGCTACCAATCAATGAATATAAAGACTACATTGGTTTTGCTCACAATTTTATTCATGGCACTTAGAAAAGTGCTGGGCAAAGCTGGTGTTCAATAATAATTTGTTCAATAAATCAATTTGTGAATATGTCAATCTTCTGCCAAATAATCAATCTCAAATAAGCCTCAGGAGTGTTTTAATCTGAAGAATGGCATGATATGACTGCCGTCTTGAGAATAGATTGAACCATGCCAGAAAAGGTAGAGGAGGAAGACCAGTTAGAAGACTATTACAATAACCCACATGAAAGATTTGAGTGCTTGGGCCAGGTGGTGGTTATGCAGTCAGTGGAAAGAGATGCATGTATATAAAAGCATACATATACAATAAAATAAATCACCTTACATTTTATTTAATATTTTTTTAAAAAATTGATTGAATGTTGATGGAGAATGGTGTTCTGAGAGTGAGAACTACACAGAATCAATGGTAGTACTGATGATCGGAGAAAGGAATGACAGGAGTCAGGGCTTCAAGTTGGTGAATAGTAGGAAATCACCCATGTTTGGAGGGTCTTGAAACTAAGGATGAGGAAAGCAGCTATAAAGCAGTTAATTATCTCAAAGAAGTAAATGTAAACACTTGCACCTCTAGAGACAGAAACTGAGCCAGAGATAATGATTACCTAACTATGCTGTTAGAAATTATAGTAAAAAATTAAAGTTCATTGATCATTATCCTATGTTGGGCACTTTGCTCAAGGCTTTACAAGAAAATAAATATAATTTAATCTTCACAAAAGCCCTATGGATTAAGTACCATTTTGAATAAAATTACTACTATTTTACAAATGAAAAACAAAAAATAGGGGCTTAGAGATTAAATTGCCCAAAGTTACTTAGCCAGTAAGTCCAAAAATTGAAATAAACTAAAAAAGGATATTGAATAGGAGTCTAGCAACCTACCTCATAGCCTCATCATTGCCACAAATTGGTTGTGTAATCTTATGCAACTCAATTAACCTAAAATTACCTCAGTTAGGTTATCTGTATTTTGAGGCTAGAATCATTCCATGATGTTTTAGGCCAAAACCAGCCTCACCAATCTACTGCTCTGTCTTCTTTTTCATTATTCTCATCACATTTCTTTTGCAATAACATTACCATCTTTCAGGAGCACAAAGACATAGGCAAAATCAGATGTAAGTTGAATATAAATTTTAGAGATTTGGTGGTTTGAAGCTGTATGGATTCCAGAAAAACATGTTCTTAAATTTAATCCATCCCTGGGGGTGTGAAACCATTATAAGTAGGACTTTTGTTGAGGTTACTTCAGTTAAGTGTGGCCTACTTCAATCAGGATGGGTCTTAATCCTATTACTGGGGTCCTTTATAAGCAGAATGAAATCCATACAGAAAAAAAGCCAAAGGAAGTAAGATGCTGAAATCAATGAAACTGGGAGGAGAACCGAGGCCAGAAGAGGCCGCCATGTGCATTGCCATATGACAGAGGAGTTAAAGACCAAGGATCGCCAACCCCAAGCACCAACAGTCTTTGGGGAGAAAACATCACCTTGTTGATACAATGTTGTGGACATTTTCCTGGCTCAAAACTATGAGCTAATAAATTCCCATTGTTTAATCAAACCTATTTCATGGTATTTGCTTGAGCAGCCTAGGAAACTAAAACAGAGACAGTATTAAAAGGAGGACCACAATCAAACTGATCTTGGTTGATTCCTACTGGGGACTCACTGTAATGATACGTAATTCCATGGGAAATTATTGATTGGTGCAGGCCCTACTATTGCTCCTTTGATTCCTATGTAATAGCTAATGGGAGGTAGCAAGTAGGGGGTGGGTGTAGTAAAGATACAATTAGAATACTAGTCATTGTATGTATAATATCTATTAAGCATGACTATTATGTTGAGAACTAGATACATAATATCTCATTAAATATAATTATCAAGCTGCAAGGTCTTCATCTTACACACAAGGAAACAGAAGTTCACAGGTGAATTACTTGTCTCGAGACAAACAGCTTAGCAAGCATTGTAATTATATTCAGCTCAAACTCATTTGATCTCAAGTCTATATTTCTATTCAAAGGTTGTGCTGAAACAATGGCTCAACTCTCTGCATTGAGATAATACGTGTGAAATATTCAAAAAGCTTGCAGTTCAAATAGGCAGAAATCTCTTTTCAAGATGCTCCAAAGATAGCACTGGAGTAAAAATACAAATTTCAAATTAAATTAACAAAATATCTTTGCAATAATATTTATAATCTAATACCCAGATCTTGGAACTATTTCTTTAATGATTAGTCTAGCACCACAGGGAAATATTTAATATAAAATTAAGAACAGTTGAATAGATATAGAATGGAGAAAAGAATATATGTCTGGTTTGAATTTCATTTCCTTTTTTTATGTAAAAAAATTTCAACATACCTTATATAATAGAATAATGAGCATTTATAATAAATGGTTGAATTACTTTGTAAACTATTTCTTAAAGGGATTTAGAAATTGATTTTTACCATTGTGGTATATTATAAGCTTTCAGAAAGTTCTATCAAGATCAGATTTCTGCTCACAATGCATAACCTAGACACAGAGGATAGAAAGCAAATGGTGGTTAAATTTATTCTGGAATTGGGAATTAGAGAAAAAAAAAGACTTGTTGAAAAATTAGGACCCCACAAATTTTTGTCCAGAGAGAATAATATATAAATGAAAAAGTTTTTGTTTGTTTTATCCAACTAAATTGTTAAAGTTGTGTGAATTATAGGTCAAATTACTTTTTAAATCATTGTTTCTCTTTTTAGTTTTTTGTAATAATAAACTTTATTTTTAAAGGAGTTTTAGATTTACAGAAAAATTAGCCAAAATTATAAGGAATTCCCATATAACTCTCACACCCACATCCACACCCACACACTTTTTTCCCTATTATTAAGATCTTACATTAGTGTGGTATATTTTTTACAACTGATGAACCAATATTGAAGCATTGCTACTAACCAAAGTCTATAGTTTACATTATGGTTTACGATTTGAGCTGTACAGTTTTATAAGCTTTGACAAATGTATAATGTCATGTACCATCATTGCAATATCATAGCAAACAATTTCACTGCCCTCAAAATGCCCTGTGTTCCACCTATTCATCCCTTCCCCTCCCTTCTGAAACCCTAGCAAACACTATCTTTATATCAATGTTACAGGTTTTTCCATTACCACAAGGTCATAACTACAATATCAGTAAATCTACTTTGGTCGATAGTTACATTCCCCCTTATGTTTGTTCATTCCTCAATCTTGAGGGATTTGGGATGATGTCAGCTCTGACTGCTTCAGGCTGAGATGGGACTTAGATATTATGGGGAATTTGGCAGGAATTGTTTTGCCTGCAGTTGTAGATACTCCTTGTTTTTGGGGATGGGACTTGTCCATCATCATTTTGTTGGTTGTCCAGGGCAAGCCCAAAGAACTGGAGAGTAGGAGTGGGCCACTACTCTGCTGGGATTCAGAACTCAAGTAGCATATGAAACAATCCAAAGATTTAAATAAGTCTTTGAGAGATATATTTAATGGGTATATTGAGAATTATAGGTTCAAATAAAAGGAATAGAAGAATCATGTGTAAGGGAATTATAAATGAGTTTAACTATGTTATATTGGGGAAGTAGTTTATCCCATATTCCCAGATAGGGCCTGATGAGGGGGTGCTGATGTCATGAGGCTGTGTGCCTTGCCTCTGGTGTCCAGGAATCCTTAGGGTCCTCGGGAGCATTTTTTTGAGGTTTTGTTTAATGTGGCATATAGTGAAATCTGCCTGAGACCTGTATAAGTATAACCTCCAGAATGACATCCTGACTCACTTTGAAATCTCTTAGCCATAAAAACTCTTTTTTATTTCATGTTTCCCCCTTTTTCCAAATGCAACGCTAGTTAGTGGCTAATAATCCCTCGGTGCCAGGGACCTTCATCCCTGAGAATCATGTCCCATGTTGGGAGTTCATTTGCTGAGTTTGGCTTAGAGAGGGGCCACATTTGAATAACAAGGAGGTATTCAAGAGGTAACTCTTAGGCATTAATTATAATTAGGCTAAGTTTCATTTTTCAGGACTAAGTTTCATAAATACAAGCATTACGATTGAAGGCTTGGCATATTGTCCTGTTTTCGTTTGTTAGGCATGGCTTATATATTCCAGAGATTTTTGCCATTTTATTTGAAAAAGTAGCAGGACTTCCCCAGGATGGAAGTTTAATATTTTGTTAGCTGTTATCTATCAAGAAAACACCTATGACAACATGAATACATTCATATCCCATAGAAATATGTTTAGGTACATTTTTCCCCATATATCACCCCACTGTCAATACCCTGTGCTAGTTACATACCTTTGTGATAGAACCTGAAAGAACATTCTTATATTTGTATTCTTAATCACAATCCTAGGCCACCCCAGAGTTCACTGAGTATACAGTCACCTGTTTTATCCCCTAGCTTTCCTTCTAGTGTTATGATTGGCCCAAAATGTAAATTTTTTTAGGATAGTATTAGGCTAAAAATATTTTTTTATAGATTTTCTGCCTCCTAGGATTTAATATCTCAACTAGATAAGACTGACTCAAAGCCTTTGATAAAATCAATATTAACAAAACTCATTGAAGCACCATTTTACTGTTTAAATTCACACTGACTCATGATACCTAGATTCAACTTCTAGCTTAGCCATCATCTTGCCTTGTGGCTCACCTAACCATTCTATACTCATTTTACTCAACTGTAAAATAAAAAGAGGAGTATGCAAAACTATACTTCCCAATCCTGAGGGTATTAAGCAGAAACAGGTGATTCATTCTAGCCAATGTAACAGATGGACCAAATGATTGAATAACTAGTGTGCTAACTCCATATTCTCTTTTTCTGTGCTGAGGTAACCCTGGATGTCATTTTTAAGATGGATGAATCACAGGTTGAAAGTATCCTTGATCCCTGTATTGTCTTATAGAGAAATAAAGCTTTTTTGTGCTGTCACTGAGATTTCAAGATACATTTGGACTAGTCTGACTAAGAAAAATATCCTATAAAGTTGTTGCAAGGATTAAATAGATAATGTATAGAAACACCTGACTAGTAGCATATAATCAGTAAGACTTGTTTTCTTATTCTCTTTTTACACATAGATACTTCTGAAAATTGCCACTAGTAGAAGGCCCAGAAACTACTAGTGCAACTCAAGTATGCATAAGTTCATATATACCATATTTAATAATTGTGAGTAGTTTAGGCTTTATTTATATGTTTTTAATTTAAAATAATTTCTGCAAAGATTACATGCACATTTTAAATAATTAAAGTAATAGTGTACCGTGTTGAAAGCTAGGAAAGTAAAGCTTACAAACATCAGCAAATTCTTAACAGCCATAGATAGCTATCAAAATTTGGTGAAACTGTTCCAGAAATCTTTTCATGTATAGAAGGAGGTCAAGAGGAAAGGGAATAACAATTTATATCAGGTAGTGCTTCAACAAGAAAACAGATGGTATGTTAGAAATAGGAAATAGTTTATCTTAGGATATAATTGTTTATAAATTTTATGTTTATATAGTTATATAAATTATATATATATATATATGCATACATACACATTGATTTGTTTTGCCTGATTTCTGTAAGCAACAATGCCCTTTATTTACTCTGAATTCCTCCAAAATCTGACTATTTGATAGGGATTTTCATGGAGATATGATTTGAGAAAGCATAATGATGGAGTGGAAAATTGAGACAGGGACAAGAGGAAAGCCAGTAAAATGTGTGATAATGAGCTGGTGGTTCATTCCAGCTGGAGACTCTCTGAAAGGCAGGGAATGCATCATAGAATTGTCCCACTGAGGAATGAAGAAAATAGTATATTAATTCACCAAGTCCCATCACTTATTGGTTGAAATTCATTCCTGAGGTATTAACAATCTATCACTTTGACTTGCTCTGCATGAGGGATAAAGACTCTCCTACAGCCAATAAAGGGTGGATGACCTCAGGCAAGCAAACACTTGGCTTAGATGGGACTTGCTTGCAGCCTCCAGGATATGGGTGTAGCACCTTATGATATACTACAATTGTCTGTATTTATATATATTGTATTTATCGTATTTTTCTGTTGCTATTACCATGACTTTCAACTTTGTTGTGTTGCCTTTTATCTCTTCCATTTCAGTCCTGAACTCACCAATTGATAAGAAAATGTCTTCATTTGTTCCACAACTTATTCTTCTTCTGCCTCCTTTCCTCCTTTACCTCTTCTCCTTTTATCCTATATCTTGTTTTCCTCCTCCTTTTTCCAATATCCATGAAACTGAGGTAAGGCTACTAATTAGGTTACAAGTAAACTTAAATTTCAGACTCTTCACATTTTTGACAGCTTTGTCTAACTCTGTTTCTCATGCAGAGCCTACCACTGTTTGCCACGCTGTGACATGCAGTGTACTTGTTGGTCTCACAATAAGGGAGGCCACATAACATAGCATGCAGTCCCTGTCTGCTCCTATAAGAATGGGTACTTTAGACATTTGACTCCTACCAATGTTTTCAGTGGTGCCTCACTGTTGACACTTTTTCAGTTTACAGTATCACTGTACTGGTCTGGTCAGCTTACTATGGTCATATGTTTGTGGCCCTGTAAAATAATCTGTGTCATGTTTTCAGCTTTCCAAACAATTTACATTCTGAAAATGGTACAGCTTTAATCACAAAAGCTGCTCCACCATTAGTTGACAGTCAGGGTATCAAATGGACCTTCCATGCTCTCTACAATACATAGGCATTTGGTATCAAGTGTTGGAATATTTTACTAAAATATTAACTCAAAAAGTTTACTCTACCTCACTAACTCTCCCTGGTCCACAACCTCAGTAAGGTAGTTTCATCACTAAATGTGGCTGTTCCCAAGAAGGGATTATCTCCTCTTAGTCTCTTACTGGGGAATGAGCAGAATGAAAGAGGTGGGGGAGTTATAAAGACCATTTTGAAAATTAAAGTATCTGACAATTCTTGGCATGATTCTTTTGTCTTCCCTTAATAGCAACCTCAGGCCAGTCCTTTTGGTACACCCTCCAAAAGGGGACCTAGAAGACTCAAAGCTAATTCTGGTTCAACCACCTCAGTTCTCTTGTTGGACTGATATGATCCTAGAACATAAGGATATTAACCACTTGGTTAAGTACACTGCTCGAGGTCCCCCTACAATGACACAACAAAGCCATAGGGGAAAATTAAGAGTTTCTGTAAGTTTTATAAAAACAACTCTGTCTCTCTTGCACCCAACCCTTCCAGTCAAACAATTTGTGTGCAAGGAAAGAATGATTGCAAAAAGGGTAGAGTTATAGCTACTGGAGGGGCTATAGCTATTGCTATTTTGTGGCAGTGGAGGGGCAACAATGACTCTGGCACCTGGGAGAGAGGGAAGAACATTGATGACCTTCATCTTTCAGAATTACTCCCTGTAATTTTCCTTATGAATGAGATGCCCTGGTTTGGCTCTCCTAAACTGTTGCAAGATCTTAAATTAAACTGACTGTTGGATCTTCCATTCACTGCCAAACAGGTCTACCTAAATTTCATTGTCATTCCTCTTAACCTTACTGAGAACTCTACTATAAATTGAAAGATGGCCCCAGTTTCTGCACCTCCTATACAAAGCACCTGGATGCCTTCTCTATCCTCCTTTCCTATAACAGTTGTTCAGTCATTCCATGGCATAGATGAACACAGCCTAGCTGGTGGCATGGGATACTCTCAGTCAGTCCCTCCAAAATAAGTCCTAGACATAATTATTGAAATTGAACTGGGAAACCAAAGGCTTACCATCTAGCCAAGAAGCCATGTTAGAAGCACTGCAAACCCGTGTCTTTGACTGATGTGGATCCCACTAGTGACAAATTCTAAGTGACAAATCTAATAAATTCAGTCAGATTTATCTCTATTAATCAGATTTATCAGAGTGGCTGATGAATTTCATGGTATATGCATGAGAAAATTCACCAGAAGCCAAGATGTGTAGAAACAAGTGATGGGTAATTTTGGGGATTCATTTTTCCATGGGTCTCTTGCTCTTGTGCTTATCTTTATGAGCAAGACACTGGCTGCCATTTGCTCCAAACTATTCTTTCACAGATGTTTGTACAACAAACAAACTTGGAAGATAGAGATAGTGTTTTTCTCCAGGGTAAAGGACAGGTTTGTTTACAGCCCTGGATGGTAGATAGTATTTCCCACTGGAGCAAGATCAAGGAATATTTATTGCTCATTATAAAAGATTCAAGTTCCTTAAGGTCATGTTTTCTCTCCTGCACGTGTCAGCTGGTCCTCTTTTTGTCACCTTGTGGGAATTGAGGTTTATGAGACTGCTGCATGAAAAGATAATACTCTGGCTATTGCTATTGCTGTGAGAATAAACTCCTTTGTCTCTGACCCAGGTATCTCATGTCTTCTGCCAGCATCCATGAAACTGTGGCAGGTTCACTTTTGAGCTAAGTAGAATAAATTCCTAGACCCTTCAGAGTTGTTGAAACTTCTCCTTTTCCTTTGTGAAGCTTTTCACATTTTATTTATAATTTAAGATTTTCTTTAATCCTAATTTATCACACATATATGCAAATATTTCCTTTGTGATTATTTAAAATAATATTTCAGAAAAAAATAACAAATATATAATACTTTGGAGCTGTCACTTAGAGAAATACATACTTCCTCTTAAAAATAAAATTGAGTCTCTAAACAAACTTGAATGTATTTTGATAGCATAATTAGGGGGCTGAATTTTGTTAATTAAATTAAAAGGTCATATATTGTGTCTGCTGTCTTTATAAGGCAGTTATTTTACATAGTTGGATAAATAAAGCAGTCTATTTATCTTGAGAAAAAAAAATTTTGTACATACTTTACTATTCAGTATGCACAGTCTGTCTAAAATTTAATTTTGTAAAATGTGGAATCCGTTTTTATAATCCCAAATTTATAGTTAATGGATGCTGCCTTGGTAAAAAATATATATATTAAATATATATTTAAATATATTTAATATATATATGTATATATATATACACACAACAAATTTCCTCCCATTTCATTTGCAAATGTAATGAGAAACCACACATTAGCTACATTTTTACCAATATACAGATTATGTATAATAGCTGGAATCTTTTATGAAGTGTTTGCAATGTGAGTTTAGTTTACTCATAGCATTATGAATAAAAAAAATTTTCTGATACATATTGAAAGTACAATAAATTTTAGTATGTTTGTCTTTTGACTGTGGAAAATTCATGTATTTTTATATATCTTTAGATGTCTTAGCTCTTAAATTTAATACTTCTTTAAAAAGAGATAATCTGTATGCATTCCATCAACCCACTGGAATTATCTATTTCAATTATATTGCTTTTATTACAAACATAATGAAAGAGACTTTGAATGATGTTATGTCCAATCTACTTTCAAGACAATTATTCTGCATTCACCACATGCTCTTTGTTGTCCTGTGTTCAATAGGCCTTTATAACAAGCAAAACTTCTGGAAAACTCACTCCTGTGGAGCCATCAGTTTCTTATAATCTGTTATTTAAAACCTTGCATCACTTATGTAACCTTAAAAAAAAGAAGAGAGCTATTATGTCAACCATAAAAACTTTGAAAGTTAGAAATGTATTTTCACATTCTCCACCTACTGCTTTGGGTAAATCCTTTGTCATATATGCTCTTCTGCCTTTGTTTAAGATGATTCTTTGCTGAGAGCAGCTTAAATCCAAGACCGTAATTACAGTCATTGAATGAGTTCAGCTATTTACTGAAGGCCAATGGGGATGAGCTAGGGGAAATCTAGAGATTTGATTTAGGTTAGTTTCCTGGAATAGACTCTCTTAAGCCCATCATTTGTTTTACCTGGAAACAAATCTCTCTAGGTTTTCTCAATTTAAGATATCCATGTGTCTTTTAAGTCACAGGCTCTGACAGAGACTAATCTTCTCCTTATTCCTCCCTAGCTGTGTCCAATAGTTTCCAGCAGCCTCCTTAAGGTTTATCTCCACCGCAACACTCACCACTTAGTCCATAACCAGATCATGCCCTAGAACTCTCTTCTATGAGCTCTTAGGAAAACTAAGATCATGCCACTGGAAGTCTGCTGGCCGTTTACATTCTTCCAAAGTTCATTTCAAATATTATCATATTTTGCATTATGCTTTCATAGTTTGTTTTGGAGCTGTAGCTGTATTCTTCTTTCATTGAAAAGAAAGTTTTTCTCCTTTTTTATTCTTAGTGAATGGAGAACTAAGAGTGATTTCACTTAGCTGTCTTTAGTCAGAGTTGTTTGAGCATTTTAGAAGTAGCCTTTTATTATTTTAGGAGTTTGAGGAATTGTATACTTTTTCAGATCATATGTGGACAGTCATAGGAAAAGGTTATTATCTTCAGATAAGGTTCTATCAAGTAATATCATTAACCACTGGAAAAAGTGACCACCCTGCCAATTTTTCTGTTAAGGGTTGAGAGGAAATAATTTTGATTACATATTGGCCTGCCCTGGCCAACATTTCTTAGAATGGTAGAGCTACGAAATAACTTTAAAATAAATTAGGTGATGGAAAGAGATAAGAAATAAAACTCTCTGTGGGCTAAGAAGTAATACTAATTTAAAAATGTGAAAATTTCTTCAATGATTAGATTCACCTGCTTTGTTCACTACATAATTTATACTCTGGGCCAGATTGCCTTCTTCTCTCTAAGGGTAATGTCAATGAGTCCCAAAGGGAAATTTCAACAATGTTTGGTGTATGTGCTGAAGTTTCAATTGATATCCCTCTTCCTGATTCTAATACCTCCCATATGTCAGCTTGTATACTGTGTGTGTAGAATTCTCTAACCAAAAAATTAAAAATGTACCAAATGGTGTTCTCATGATGTGGACATAGTGAAGCACAAATAATAATACTTCAGTACAACCCTTGCTATTTAAGTACTGTTTAACCAGTCCCACACAGATTTTCATTGATTCTTTCATTTTTGTAATTAAAAGAATTGCAAGGTGTCAATAATGTGACAAAACTTTGAGATAAACAAAAAACAATTAAGCAGTTTTATAAGATCAATTGTATTTGCAATGAAAATAAAATAGCTGCTAATAATCTGCTGACTCACCAAGCTGCTGTCAATGTACAATGTGAATCTGTTTACACTTTTGCAGATGGCTCCTCAGGCAGTAAAAATGGGGAAAACACTTATATTTATAATGGAATTTGCAAAGCAAAACAAAACAAAAATATTTTAAGAGCAGAATTTTATGTTTTCTCCAGCTAATGAAGTTGTGGCTCTTGCTGATCAATATCAAGAGAAATTCTGGTTAGAATTAGAACTTGAAATTAATTTAAAATTGAAAGCCCAATCTAAGTTTGAAGAATTAACGCATGTAAATAAAAATCCGATGTGTAGGCTTCTGACAGTTATTTCACCTCTTAGACTAGAGATATAAATTCATATTCTTTATAGCAATCCTTAATTTAAAAAATCAAGACTGTTAATAAAACAGAAGCATAATCCTGTCACTTCACCATACAACAGCAGTAGCCTGACATGGGCCTCATTCAGGATGAGTCTTAATCCTAATTTTTGGAATCCTTTATAAAAAGAAATAAGACAAAGCTACAGAAGCAAAGAACTGAAATCAATGAGACTAGGAAGAAGGGAGAGACCAGTGGACACTGCCATTTGTCTAGCCGCATGGCAGAGGAGCCAAGGGTTGTCAGCAGCCAGTCTTCCAGAAGAAAGCATAAGCTTAATTTGGACATTTCCTGGATTTTCACCATGAGCACATAAATTCCCATTGTTTAAGCCAAACCATTTCATGGTATTTGCTTTAAGCAGCCTAGGAAATTAAGACAGCATCCAATTTACTGAATCTACTCTTCTGACCTTACTCCCTATGCCCATCTTTCTTTATTTGTTCTCTTAACAGATGAGTTGATAAATAGCAGGAAGGGGGGGATCAGAACAATCCTCGACTGTCTTTATAATGCTAAGAAATCACTTTATCATTTTGTCTCAGTTTCTCCATTTGTGACATGGAAATAGTATATGGCAATTGTTACTTCAAAGGCAGTAAAAGAAGTGAGAGGGGAGTGGATGTAGCTCAGTGGTTGAGCACCTGCTTCCCATGTATGAAGTCCCGGGTTCGATCCCGGTACCTCCTAAAAACAAACCAATGAAAAACCCAACTCTCACTGGGGAGAGGATGTAGCTCAGTGGTTGAGTGCCTGCTCCCCATGTATTAGGTCCTGGATTCAATCCCCGATAACTCTGGAAAAAGAAAGAGAAGTAAGAATAGGAAAATCTTTTGAATTACTTAGAAGAAAGATGTTACATAACCACCTAGTACTAAAGCATCATGTTTGAAACCAGAACAGAACAGAAGTCAGTTTGGATATCTTGGCTAGCACCCATATATCACACTTTTACATTTTAGGAGGAAAGAAAACTCTTCTTTAAAAAGGAGATTAAGGGATGTATAACTGATGTCAGGTATCCATTCTCAGAGGCAGAAACTTTTGGAGAATGCAAAATTTCTTAGGGTTCGTTGTTCACCCAACATCTCCTTTAGTTTCTGTTGCAAATCTCAGAAATCAATGGAACTCAATGGGAAACTATGATATGAAAGAATCAAGGGAAAATATGATATGGACAGAGGAGATGATTAAAAAATGGGAATCTAAGTTAATAATGTTTAGCACCATTTCTGAAATCTGAAAGTCAGGTATGGGTATAATTTCACAAACTGTTTACAAAGGATAGATAGTAACTTATTAACAAATATCAGCTCTAAGAAACAGAAAAACACATTAGGTCATTTACAAGGTCACCCAATAAGCTAACAAAATACACATGTTTAATAATTTAGTTGCTATTCCAATTTTTTTTTAATTCTGCAAGTTCTTTTTGTTATACCAGCAAGCCTGTGACGATATCTGACATTTTAAAAATAATAGCAACAAAAGTAGTATCAATCATCACCATATCAGAAAATTATTATCTCCTCTTAACCAGAAATAAATGGAAATATTATAATGATACCTCAGAACCTATTGTCTTTAAATGTGTATTTAAATTATTTGTCCATGCAGTCTCTGTAGTATTCTTAAGGGGAAAAATATATTCTTACTGGTCAACAATTATTAACACTAAGACATCTCAAAATTTTGTTTCTATACTAAGCACTCTCCTTGTTAGAAAAAAGAGAGAGAGAGAAAGAGAGAGAGAGAGATTAGCCTTAACCAAGTCAGTGTTGACCAAGATGTATTTTTTCTCAGTGGAAAGTATGCCAGATCTTTTATCTGCCTCTCCAGAGTAATTCAGAAAATTGGGCTAACCAGTGAGGTAGTTAGGATGACGAAGAAATTAATAAGGAATGGACCTGCCATTCTCTGAAACAGCTGTGCAGGATTGCTTTAAATCATTCCAGCAAACATACTATTTCAGATGCAGACACCTGCTCTTCCCAATGGCATTGCTTCAGATGCACTGTGGTATTGCTTAGTTGCCCAAAATGTTCATATTGATGGTAATTTTAACTAGGTTGAATAAAATATCTAAGAGAAGAAGAAAATCTAGTAGGCTACCATACAGAGCACTGCACTTTGTTATCCGCTTTCTGAGTATTCTTTGATTATGATCGTGCCAAAACCTTCATTCACCTTCCTAGGTGAAGAAAATATAATACGGAATTTGGCTGCCTCAGCTCTGCAAGCAATCAAGTGCTCTGATGAAAGGCAAAGGAGCCCACAGTTGTTCTCTCATCATCTCTGTTCCCTTGTTGCCACAGTCACCTCTCAGCACAGCTTAGCTTCCCCATAGCACCACTGGGATGATGTATTGCTCCTTCCTGTCCTTTCTCCAGTCTAGCCTTGGTGTGTCTCCCACTTTCTCTGACCAGTACCACTTTTCTGCACTTCTGAAACAGCTTTATAAGAAGAAAGATTTTGACAATGTCAATGAATTATGTTTTAAAACTGCAGACACACAACTAAGAGTTTTATGTCTTTACAGAGACATTGGTTTATGTGTTGTATAGCAATAGGAAAGCAAGGTCCTATCTAGGTCTGTCTGTCATACAATATGGGCCCAAAGATTCATTATAGAGACTGAGCCTGCCAATCAGTCTCTGAATTATATCTATAGTCTTGATTATAAATAGAAATTAAAATTGGTGATTGTAGGTGGGTAGAGGGTTTTATACTGATTTATACAAGCAGTTGTTCATGAATATATCCTGCAGAAAGAAGAGAATAGATGGTGATTCAGAGCAAACCAGAATTCCAAATACACATTTGGCCTGGAGTTTTCAGAGTTAAACATTCTTTCAGACACCGACAGACATATCTGAATTTATTTGAGGATTCAGAACATTTGAAAATAAATGTCATATAAGGTCATTTGTGATGGCTCCTAGAGTCAGGGATGACCTCAGGAGAAAGTATTAAAGATAATAAGTGGCTTTATTCTCAAAACATTTCTGCTTCTTGCTAGTCATGTGTCACATGGTGTCAAAGGGCTGTTTGTCCAACTAAATACATTTTTGTTGCTATTGTTTTAACAGCATAACTTCCTGGGCTGGCAAAGTTTTAATTGTTATTTTCTGCTATATTATTCAACTTGTTAAGGTTTGATTTTTGCTGCCAGTGTTTCTTTTAAGCAAACTGCACATTTTGAACCAGTACTATTTGATTGTATTTGTGCCTGAAGGGTATTTCACAAAGAGCACAGAAAACTGAAAAATAAATGAGATTTGTATATTTGTAAGATCTTTGAAGTATATTGGTGAGTGGTTGTAAAGATTATAGATACTATCTTTCTACATTTATAAAGATTTTACAAGTAAGACACATTTTCTCCAATCACTTGATAGAAAATATTTATAAAACACAAACTTGTAAATATCTGGCCTCTTTGTTTAAAGAAAAAAGCAAGGATGCAGGATATTTTAAAAGAAAGAGTCAAATTTATCTGTTTATATTTAACAAATCATAGCATTATTAATCCAAAATCTGAGATGGGAAAGGGTTTCCAAACAATTTGATTTGTGACATTTATATTAAGGAAATAGTAATGATAATAAAGTCTTAAACAAATCAAATCATTCTTTCCCATAGGAGACTGTAAAGGTTCCTAAAGTCATGATCTTTTGAACATGTGGTAAATTGTGAAAAATCAGTACTTTATGAACTGAAGAAAATCACCATTTACAGTTGTTGAAAATCAATTTTATCTTTTATGTCTTTAGTGAAGAAATATTCTTCCTGTTAGAAAACGGGCATTCCAATTCTATTTTCTTGTTCTACTTGTCATTTTTATTAATGCACCCATGAAATCTTATGGACACTCAGAGGAGGTGGTAAAAAATTTAACGTCTTCAAAATTTTTCAGTTTTCTTCTGCAGCATGGTTTAGACAATGAAAGTATCATAGAGTCACAGAAAAATAATCTACCTTGTTTCCCTCCCTATAATCTAGCCTGGGAATATTTCTGCTAATTTTCAATAACAGCTAAACTAGATGCACATTTGTATACCTAACTTATATTGTACTCATTTGTACTCAACTATCAGTGCAATTAATAGTCGTCCTTCCCAGGCTGTAGATAGAACTGGAAATAGTAACACTGACCAAATGCTCTTAGGGATGTTCTTTTAGCCTTATGGTTTTCAATCTGGAGTGATTTTGCCCTTCTTAGAGGGCATTTATCAATGCCCCTAGGCAAATATCTACAGGGTTCAAAATCACTCCAAGTTGGGAATCACTGCTTCAAAGGACAGATTAAATAGTCGAAAATCTTTGAAGACTTGGATAACCTGATAGTAAATGCAGAAAATTTGAGGACAATTGTTTGCCCGTGAACAATTAATCAGGTGGCAAGCAGTATAGTTTTTGGGTTTTGATTTGAATAATTGATTGTATACTTCTAAAAATTTAAATTTTAGGGAAGCAGAGGTGGTGCAAGTGATTGGGCATCCACCTATCACATGAGAGGTCCTGGGTTCAGTTCCCAGTGCCTCCTAAAGAGAAGACGAGCAGACAGTGAATACAAACAAGGAAGGTGGGTGGTAAGTAAATAAAATAAATCTTTTTTTTAAAAAAGTTATATCTTCTCTCAGGCATGCCTGTGTTTACTGACCTCTCTTAACAATTTTTACCTATCTGGCTAATATATGTCCTACATATTTTAGAAATATTGACAGTTCTTTATGGCCACAGAGCAACTATTTATAATCTACTTCTTTATTACTGTAAATAGTCCTTAGTGACCTAAAACTCAATCCCATTTAATTGGCCAAGTTGGGATGTAGACAAAAGATTCATTACAAATTATTAAACAATTTATTTAAAAATAGATACAAGACTTCCTTTGAGAGTCTGGATCAGTAATTTCTGGGTCTCTGACTCTGGGCGGGTCCTGAAAAATCAGAACTAAAGTATGAACTTGTCTTTATAAACAATGATATGCTAATACTTTCATGTGTAGTTTATTTATTACTTTTTTATTCTGACAATATGTGCTTTGACTCAGAGTCTGGAGTCTGCTAAACCAACTAAGAAGAGGTTTAGTATTTTGCAAAGAAAGCAAATCTTAGAGTTTCAAGCCTAAGATCACATAATCTCTGTAACCCTCAGCTTCTTTATTTATAAAATGTGAATATAGGTACCCAGTTCATTTGTTATAAGTATTGAAAAATAAAGTTTTATATAGTGCTTACCTTCTTACTTATTATGCATTAATATTTAATTTATCCAGTTTAATTTGTTAATGAACTGATGTTTAAGTTTTCAAAACAAACAAATAATTAAAATGTTAATAATTGCTATCACATATTAATAAAACTTCAAAATACATAAGCCATCGATAACAGAAAATTATAATTTCTCATAAAATTGAAACAGAATAGTATTATCCACAAGAAATTCCCTACCTGGGTTATATACCTAGTTTTGTTTTGTTTTTTTAAACAATTTATTGAAGTATATCATTCATACAGGACCATACATGAACTATAAGTTTTCAGTAAACATTGTGAACTTATAAAACAAGCATGCATGATATCATACAGGTCTCCCATCACCCCCCACCCCCAAACACCCTGCATTGTTGTGAAACGTTTATTAACAAAACATGAAAGAGCATCATCAAAGCATTGCCACTAACTATAGTCCATATCTTCCTCCCCTATACATTATTTTAAAGGATTTATTTATTTATTTATTTACTTTTATCCATTTTGACCCTCCCCCCCCCCCACTTTTGCTGTTTCTGTGTCCATTCATTGGGCAACTTTTTGTGTCTATTTCCAACTCTCTCGTTTCATCCTTCTCTTCCTGTCTTCACTGGGATTCAATCTTTGGAATCTCTGATGTGGGAAAGAGGCATCCTACCACCTGTGCCACCTTAGTTCCTGGTTTTTCAGTGCATCTTGTCTTGGCTGTCCCTTGTGTCACTCTCCTGTTACATCATCATCTTGCTGCATGGCTCGCGGGGCCTGACGGGTCTACTCACCCGCTCGTGGGGCCTAGCGGTGAACCCGTGTATGGGGCCTGGTGGCCCACGTGCCCTCTATATTTTTCTTTTTTTAAATTTTTACCAGGAGGTCCCAGGATCAAACCCAGGTCCCTCGATATGGGAGACAGATGCCCAACCATCCGAACCACATCTATCCCCCTGCTATATCTCCCAAGGTCAACCAAAGATACCCAAATTTACAGTCTTTTCCCATACAAGATGGTCATATAATAAATCAGGCTTAGTTTATCACCAGCATTCTAAAAACCAGACCTAGGGAGAAAAACTAGGTCTGGGGACACATGCATGGTTTCTAATATAGCTAATGTTTAGCCTACACTGATTATTACAAAATCCAGTCAGGGAGAATATTCACATATACCTAGTTTCTAAAATGAGGATTAGAGTGGACATCAGAGTCATATACTGGTACTTATCAATTTTCATGTCTTAGATGGTATGCTGGTGAAATTATCAACATGGTGACATAAGGCATCCCCTGGAGAAACCTCCTCAGAGATTCAGCAAATAAAAGGGCAAATATCATTTTCTTAGAACTCTGGAGGATGGTAAAGAGTGAAGAGGGACTCCACAAATGCTAAATCAAAAATAAAGAAAAATATCAGGTAGGAAATTTTTGTCCCAGATGTGTGGGTCTATTCCTCTCCCCCTTACTTGGTCCTGTATAGCTTTGGAGTAGTTCAGAGAAAGTGGCCTGGGCCCCTTCCACCATGGACATAGATTATAGAGCCACTCAGAGCAACAAGATAAAACCCCACACATATCCAGACAAAGAAACCCAAGTCAGACTCAGGATGGAACACAGGTCACTGAGGAGTGCTGCATACAGAAGAACCCCAGGAGGAAAAAAAAAAAGAGAGAGATAGAGAGAGACCATGGTAAAATGCCTGGGAAATGGTGTGTTCATTCAATCTATTTTCTATTGGTTGGACCACCCAAATGCAAAATGAATTTTTCTAGCATGGCCCACATTTCTGGATTGAACCCATCTTGCTTCCTGAGGCAGAAAATACCTCAGAAAATGGGATTGATACCCTAATGGGGAAAAACAAGAGACAGAAAAACTTCACAGAGAAAAAACAGGGATTAAACCAAACTTCTATAAGACAGGAAGGTCACAGAACTAAAAAGTGTAAGGAAAATGGAGAATTTAGTGCATGAGAAAAATTTTAAAAATCATAAGAACTGGGGAGAAAATTCTGCACAAAAACAAATAGAACAGAATAAGATTCCAGAAAAGGAACAGAGGAAAAGAAACTTTCATAATGCTGAAACAATTGCACACACACTAAAAAATGCAGTCAAAAATTGCAACACATATCCAGGGCAAGAGCCAGATGAAAAAGAGCTGTAAAAAATCTGATGATTTAAATATAGGCTATTCTAAAGATCTAGAAATATTTTGACCAAGCGAAAAAAGAAGAGCCTTAACACAAAGCCAATCAATAATAAAACCCTAGACAAAAGGGGAAAAGTGACCTTCAGAGTTAACTCATGAAAATAATTAAATGCCTAGGCATCACTAAAATATTACAAGTAATACTAAGAACCAAGAAGATATGGATCAGTTGAAGAAATGAATTAAAACTTCAGAAGAGACACAGAATACGGAATAACTAATCAAAGAAATTCAAACATATCTCCAAAATCAATTCTAAGAGATGAAGGAAAATATGAATAAAGGTCTAAAGGATATTAAGGAGACAATGTGTGAGAATAAATAAGATTTTGAAAGTATATAAAGAAATGTAACAGAAATTATGGGGATGAAAGACACAATAGTGGATATTAAAAATACACTAGAGGCATATAAGAGTAGATTTGAACAGGTAGAAGAAAGAATCAGTGAACTAGAAGACAGGACAATCAAAATCATACAGTCAGAAGAACAGATAGAGAAAAGAATAGAAAAAATTGAGCAGGGTCTCAGGGATGGGATTGACACCATGAAGGGCACCACATACCTGTCATGGGCGTCCCAGAAGGAGAAGAAAAAGGAAAATGGGCAGTAAGAATATTTAAGGAAATAATGGCTGAAAATCCCCCAACTCTTAAGAAAGACATAAATATACATGCCCAAGAAGCACAACATACTCCAAACAGAATAAATTCTAATAGACTTACTCTGAGACACATATTAATCAGAATGTCAAATGATAAATGCCAACAATAAAGAGAATCTGAAAGCAGTAAGAGAAAAATAATTCATCACATTCAAGGGATCCTCAAGAAGACTAAGTGGCATTTTCTCAGCAGAAGCTATGGTTGTCCGCAGGTGGTGGTATGATATATTTAAGGCAGTGAAAGAGAAAAACACAGTCAAAAATTCATTATCCAGAAAAATTGTCCTTCAAAAATGAAGGAGAGTTTAAAATATTCACAGATAAACAGGAACTGTGAGAGTTCCTCAAGAAAGACCTGCCTTACAAGAATTATTAAAGGGAGTTCTTTAGGTTGAAAGGAAAAGACAGAAAAGAGTGGCTTGGAGTAGTGAGAAGAAATGAAGTTTATCAGTAAGAGTAACAAAAAGGACAAATACAAAACCCAATAGTACTGTATCCTCAACATGCAATCTACTTTTTAATTTTTATCAGAGTCAGAATACACTTGAACAAGGAAAAGACATATTTCCTGACAAGGACATGAAAAATATACAGTGTAAAGTGGAGGAAAGATAACATAAAGAGGAGAAACAGCAGGATATGGATGCAGAGAGAGTGTATGCTATTGAAGTTTAATTATCTTTTCAAATTAGTAGATTATCAATGTAGGTTGTGTAATATAAACCACAGGGTAACCACAAGAAGGCTTTTAAAAAGTATATAGAAACAGAAATGAGAAAAGAATCAGTCATATACATCACAAAAGATCAGCTATACATTAAAAGATGTTGCAATAAAGGAAAAGAGACCAAAAAAAAAAAAAGATATGACATAGAAAAACTAAAGAACAAAATAACTGAAATAAGTAATGACACTTAATATTAATGGACTGTACTCCCCAATCAAAAGACACAGGTTAGAAGAATGGATAAAAGAGCATGATCCAAATATATGTTGTTTACAAGAGACTCACCTTGGATGCAAAGACAAAATAGGTTGAAAATGAAAGGCTGGAAAAAGATAGTCTATACAATTTGTAACCAGAAAAGAGCTATACTAATATCAAACAAATAGACTAACTGAAAATCTTTTACAAGAGACAAAAAAAAGAGCACTATAAATTTTAAAAAATGGCAATCCACCAAAAAGGAATAACAATCTAAATATTTATGCAGCTAACCACAGTAGCCCAAATTATATGGGGCAAACACTAGAAAACTGAAGGCAGAAATACACATATCAACAAAAATAATTTGAGATTTCAATACATCTCAGTCATCAATAGGGAGAACATCTAGAAAGAAGATAAAATACACACCTCTACAATAATAGTTTGAGATTTCATTACATCAATCTCATCAGTGATAAGACATCTAAAAAGAAGATCAATAAGGAAATAGAGAATTTGAATATGATAAATGAGCTAAACCTAATAGATATATACAGAGTATTTCACCCCATGAAAGGAGGACATATATTCTTCTCAAGTGCACTTAGATCATTCTCCTGGACAGACTACATTTTGGGTTACAAAGCAAATCTCAATAAATTTGAAAAGATTGAAATGATACAAAGCATCTTCTCTTACCATAAAGGATTGAAGCTGGAAATCAATAATGGGTGGAGAACTGGAAAATTTACAATATTTGGTAGTTAAATAGCACAGTCTTAAACAAGCAGTGGGTCAAAGAAGAAATTGCAAGGGAAATCAATAAATATGTTGAGATGAATGAAAATGAGAAGACAAAATATCAAAAATTATGAGATGCAGCAAATGCAGGGCTGAGAGGGAAATTAATACCCCTAAATGCTTACATTACAAAGAAGAATCTTGTGTAAGGAAATTATATAGGCTCATTTATAATTTCCTTACAGAAGTTTCTTCTACCCATTTTATTTGAACCTGTAATTGGCACTATACCCCTTAAATATATATCTTAGAGACTTAAATCTTTGGTCTGTTCATTTGATGGTTGAGCCCTGAATCTTAACAGAATTGCAGCCAACATCTACTCTCCAGTTCATCGGACTTGCTCAGGACAATTAACAAAATGATGATGATGGACAATGACCATCCCCAAAAGCAAAGTGTTACCTGCAACCGTGAACAAAACAGTTCTTTCCATCTGCCCCATAAGATCTAAGCCCCCCTCAATCTGAAGCAGGGTGGGCTTCACTATCCTAAAATCTTCAAGATTGAGGAATGAACAAACATAAGGGGGGAAATACAACCATGACCCAAAGTAGATATTATTATTGTAGTACCGGAAGAACATGTAATATTGATATAAAGATAGTGGTTACCATAGGTTCTGAGGGGAGGAAGAAGGAAGAATAGATGTAAAATAGGGCATATTTAGATATTTAGGGCATTGGAATTGTTCTGCATGATTTTGCAATGATGGATACAGGCCATTATACACTTTGTTCAAACTTATAAAATTGTATGGTGCAAAGTGTAAACCATTATGTAAGTATTTGGCCATGATTAGCAGCAATGCTTCAATATTTGTTCATCAATTGTAACATGTGTCATGTCATGTAAGGTGTTATTAATAGGGGAAAATGTGAGATGGGGAAGGGTTCGGGCATATGGGAATCCCCTATGTTTTTTATGTAACTTTTCTGTAATCTAAAAATTCTTTAAAAATAAAGTTTTAAAAATTTCATGCAAAAAAATAAAATAAATTGAAATAAACTAAAAAAAAATAAAAAGATGAAAGACTTAATATCAAAGACCTAACTGCATATGTGGAAAAACTAGAAACAGAATAGCAAACTAACTGCAAAGCAGGAAGAAGGAAAGAAATAACAAATACTGGAGCAGAAATAAATGAAATTGAGAACAAAAAGCAATAGAGAGAATCAACTAAACCAAAAGTTGGTTTTTTTGAGAAAATGAACAAAATTGACAAACCCTTAGCTGACAAAAAAGAGAGAGAAAAGATGTAAATAAATAAAATCTGAAATAAGAAGGGGGACATTACTACTGATACCACAGAAATATAAAAAGAGCATAAAAGTATACTATGAACAATTGTATACCAACAAACTAGACAACTTAGATGAAATGGACAATTCCCTAGAAACACACAAACAACCTACACTGGCCCTAGAAGAAATAGAAACAAATCACAAGTAAAAAAAAAAAAAAAATCATCAAGCCAATCACAAGTAGAGTGATTGAATCAATTATGAAAAACCTTCAAATAAATAAAAGCCCAAGACCAGATGGCTTCACAGTAGAATTATACCTATCATTCCAAGAAGAATTAATACCAATCCTGCTCAAAGTCTTCAAAAAATGAAGGGGGAACACAACATAATTCATTTTTTGAAGCCAACATCACCCTAATACCAAAGAGATATAAAGATACTACAAGAAAAGAAACTCATAAACTAATCTTTCTAACAAGTAGTTACAAGAATCCCCAATAAAATACATGAAATTGAATACAGTTGCACATTAAAAGAATTATAGACCATGATCAAGATGGTTTTATCCCAAGAATGCAAAGGTGGTTCAACACCAGAAAATCAATTAATCTAATACACCACCTTAACAAATCAAAGAACAATCACATAATCATCTCAATTTGCATACAGAAAAGGCATTTGACAAGATCCAGCATCCTTTCTTGATGAAAACACTCCAAAAGAAAGGAATAGAAGGAAGCTTTCTCAATATGGTAAAGTGCATATATGAAAAACCTACAGGTAGCATTGTAATCAATGTGAAAGACTGAAAGCTTTCCCACTGAGATCAGGAACAAGACAAGAATGCTCACTGTCATCACTGTTATTCAATATTATGCAAGATGTTCTAGCTAGAGCAATTAGGCAAGAAAAAGAAATAAAATGTGTCCAAATAGGAAAGGAATAAATAAACTTTTGCTATTTTCAGATGACATGATCCTATACTCAGAAAGTCCAAAGCAATCTACAACAAAACTACTAGTGCTAATAAATGAGTTCAGCAAAGTGGAGCGATACAAGATTAGCATGCAAAAATCAGCAGTTTTCCATACACTAGTAATTAGCAATCTTTGGAGGAAATCAGGAAAAAAATCCATTTGCAATAGCAACTAAAAAAATAAAATATTTAAGTATAAACATAACCAAGTATATAAAGGACCTGTATTCATAAAACTACAAAACATTGCTAAAAGAAATCAAGGAAGACCTAAATAAATAGAATGATATTCCAGGTTCCTGAATTGAAAGACTAACTATTGTTAAGACGTCAATTTTACCCAAATTTTTTTCAGATTCAACACAATCCCAATAAAATTCCAACAGCCTATGTTGTGGAAATGGGAAAGCCAATTATCAAATTTATTTGGAAAGGTAAGTGGCCGAAAAACCAAAAAATATCTTGAAAAAGAAGAAGAAAGTTTGAAGTCTCTCATTTCCTGACTTTAAAGCATATTGCAAAGCAACAGTGGTTTAAAAAAAAAAGCATGGTACTAGCATAAAGATAGACATATTGACAAATGGAATCAAATTTAGATTTCAGAAATAGACCCTCACTTAAATGGTCAATTGATTTTTGACAAGGCTGCCAAGTACACCCAGCTGGGTTAGAACAGTCTCTTCAACAAATGGAGCTGGAATAACTGGATATCCACATCCAAAAGAAGAAAAGAGGACCCTTATCTCACACAGTGTACAAAAATTAACTCAAAGTGGATCAAAGACCTAAATATAAAAGCCAGAACAATAAAACT
>JAQZBX010010451.1:0-44291 GCA_029593785.1 Cabassous unicinctus | reverse complement strand
ATTTTATCTTATTTTTTATTATTTATTCCCCCCAATGGTTCTCTCATCTGTCTGCTCATTGTTTGCTTGCCTTCTCCAGGAGGCACCAGGAACGAACCCATATTTTTAAATATATTTTAAAAGCAAAAGCAGTTAAAGTCTTCAAATCATAGTGTCCACCCCCTTTTTTAATAAGAAGAGTATATTCTGATTGTAAGTTGCTTAAAGTGGTGGAAATGCTGAATTACTAAATTTTTCATCTGCTTTTAGATGGGGCGAAGACTAGAACACCGTTAACAGATACTCAGTTGATTACCCTTGCTGGGAAATTGGGGAAGGAGTGGATAAAAATTGGTATTGCCTACCTGGAGTTGGAGATTAGCGATATTGATGATATCCGAGAGAAGAAAGAAGATGCTACGCTCTGTAAATTTAGGATGCTGAAGAAATGGCAAGAAAAGGAGCAGAGTAATGCCACAGCCCAGAATTTATATAACTGCTTGAAAAATGTTGTCTCCATCGAAGTTCAAGATGTGCTGGAAGGTGAGCAGGAGCCTGTCTTAACAGGTCATTTACTTGGTTGGACTCAGGTTTGTCTCTGAGAACTGCAGATCTCTATTATAAAGAAGGTGTTGCTTGGTTGGCTATAAGCTTGGGTTCAGAGAATGTATGCCAAGGCAACAGTAAGGATGTGAATCACACTGATGAAAGATGATTTGTGCAGTGGATTCAAAATGAGTTCAAATCCCAGCTAAAGTGCTGGCTAGCTTATTGACTGTAGGCAGATTTTTAACCTAATACTAAGCCTCTCTTTTCTCATCTCTCCAATGGACACAAAACCCCTTATGTCCTGGGTTTGTTGTGAGAATGAAGGAGATATGCGTATAAAGTTCTAGGCAGGTAGCTAGGCGCATCCAGTAAGGGGCTGAAAATGTCAGTGTGGTACTTGAGACAGCTGGAAGCCTTCCCGGCCTTGTGTGGTGTTGAAGGAGTGCTCAGGGAGGCCACGGGGTGGCACCAGTGAGCCTACAGCAGGGAAGAAGGGACCTGGGAGGGCTAAAGGAAATTGCTTCTAGTCTCAATCCGGAAAGCCACACAGTTCCTTCCTTTGTTTCTAAGCACCATTTTTTTTTTTTTTTTTTTTTTTTTGGTGGCTTACTTGGCATATTGTCCTGCCTGAGTTCAAACCAATTCTAAACTTTGATTATTACATCTTGTTACCATGGTTTACAAATGTGGTGTCACTTCTCAAGAGCCTCAAGAAGTCAGAGAGAGGTTTTTATTTGAAATTCTATTTAGACTTTTTATTTTGCAAAGAACATAAAAGAGGGTAAACACTCCAGAAGGTTAGATAAAAAATGAAAACGTGAGATTATCTCTCTGGAGCCTTTTCACCCACAGTTGGCAAGCTTTTGGCACTGCCCCAGCCCCAAAACTGGGGGAGTGCCACTGACGTTTCTTATGCTGTAGTCTTGGGAGGCAGAAGCCTCCCCCAGATAGTTTCAATACCAAATTTTTCTTTCTTATTCTTGGATATGTTGAAATTATGCAAATTACTGAGGCCCACATGTGGAAACCTGCTTATTTGCATATAGGCATTTCTGCCTGTTCACAACAATGGCCATTGTTTTGTGATATCCAAATAAACACAGTCTCTTAAAACAAAGGAAGAGGGAGGCAGATGTAGCTCAAATGGTTGGGCCTCGACTGCCATGTGGAGGGGCCTGGGTTCGATCCCCGGGACCTCCCGTGAAAAATAAAAATGTGGAGGGCACCTGGGCTGTGAGGCCCCACGCGAGGGAGCGCTGTCAGGCCCTGCAAGCGGGTGAACCCCCAGCCCTGTGGGTGCGCCCCTGGGCTGTTGGGGGAGAGTGGCCAGCCGGGTTGTGCCGGAAGACTGGGAACTACCTTGGCTTGGTGCAGGTGACAGAGTGCCTCTTTCCCACATCGGAGGTTCCCGGAGTTGAGTCCCGGTGAGGACCGGAGAAAAAGATGGGAAGAGAGGGCAGGAGACGGACACGGAGAATTGCCCAGCAAATGGATACGGGGGTGGTGTGGTTAAAAATGCATAAAAGGTAAAATAAGTAAATAAATCTTTAAAAAAAAAAAACAAAGGAAGATTCCGAAGAAAACCCCACTATCTCACAAGCCCTTTATAATGCTAATTATTTTGCTTTTTTTTCCTGCTCCTTACGGCACTGGACACTTGCTTGAAACATTAGAACCATAAATGAGTTTGGGACAGTTTTAAGCACTGAAAGGGACCATAAAAGTTTTTTAGTATAATCCCCTCACTAAAGGGGAAAAGAATAAACCAAAAACCCAAAAATCCACCATTATTTTATGCCCAGTTAATGATTTAGCCAGAATAATCTGGTTAGTTGGCTGAATTTTGTGTTTTTACCAGGATGTTTTAACATCTTGTTAACTACAACCTCCAAATTGCAGTGACATTATCTTCAGCTCAGGAAAAACCAGTCACTTCTAAAAGTGCTTCTTTGAAATAAATGAATAGACAAGTGATTTTCTTTAAAATCATCCTCCGTCCATTCCCACCCCCTTTTGTTGTTGTTGTTTTTCCCCCAACAATGAAGCCCTGAATTTGTTTTTCTCTTTCACTAGGTTTCTTACAGGAAATGTGAGGTTTGGATGATGAACTGAAAAAGGAAGCCTCAAGAACTTTCATCTACAAAAGACCATTTCAACTAGTAATTGGTTATAGTCTTGATTAGATCTTGAACTTCACCAGCCTCGGGAAGCAGTTTCTTTTGTCAGCCCTTCCACAACTCACATTATTCAGGGACAATGGAACTGTAAACTATTGGGAAAACTTTAGATGGAAAACCACTCCGTACTGTCACGATTTTTCTTTTTGCACCGCCTGTTCATACCATCCCTTCCTGCTTCCCCACCAAGACAAGTGCACTTACAAAGCGTGCTTGAAGTGACTCCTCTCGGTCAGGTGAGAACTGTGGTGGTTTCCCTTTGGGAGTCCGTGAACCATGAAATTCATATGAAGTGTTTGAAACATTTTTAGCAGTTAAGAGGTGGTGCATTTATATTTGTACCAATTTAGTTTGGCTTCTTTCATGTTGGCATTAATCACAAAAAGCGGTTCCTCTTCTTTTGGCTCCCACACAGACAGGCACACAACCCTGGGTACAATATATCTTTTTGTTTGGGATATGATTTCCATATCTCACATTACTAACCTGTCTGGTTAACAGTCTGTTAAACTGTTACCTGTTATCAGGTCATGTTCTGGTCCTAGAGTGATTAGAAAGGAATGGTGGTTTGCACTCTCTAAGGGATCTCCTTATCTCATTGGATCTTTAGAGAGTCCCTTCAGGTTTCACCAACCTTCTGAAATCACGATGTCAAACACTCAATTTCTTGACTATCACCCTGGGAACATTTACTTTCTGTGGGAAGAGTACCCCTCATTAATAGCTTTAGCAGGACCAAGGGAAAACTGTCATCTCTTCTTGAAGAAGACTTGTCCCAGGGAATAATGGGCCACATTGGCTCTTGTTAATTGGTGAGACATTTTTTGTATGTGTAGATATTGTTACTATTCTAGAATCATGAATGTGGTGATTAACATTTTGAATATGTTTCATTAACTTATTTGGAGAAACCGTGTATCACTATTAGTCTTCTATAGACATTGGCTGGAGAATAAAATATATCTCAATGAATTACTCAGAGAAACACGTTTTAAGTGAAGAACAAATTCACTTTATAGGGAGGAACTTCTTTTTAATTGTCAGGGATCCTGTGGAATCCAAATCATTGTCACTTTATGAATTTCTTTTTTTTTTAACTGTACAATATTTTAAGAAACACATGCAATTGTAACATCCAGAAACTTAAAATACTTAACTTGGATTTTTAATTTTTATTATTTTTTGTAATTTGTTATTAAAAAAAAAGTGTAATTTCAGAATACTTTATATATAAGTTGATTTCATAAGTTTTCAACCTTTTTCAGACTATGGATGATGGGAAGAAAAAGAAAAATAAATCTGCATTTGTACAGTGCTGATGTTTTCTTTGTATTATTATTTACTTATATATGTAATTTAATTTTTTTTTAAAGCACCATGTTCCTTGATTATTATTATCTTGGCTGTTTGGAGCATTGGTTTTGATCCCAGCTCTCTGGTTCTTGGACTGAGGCCTGGTGGGTGTTTTGCCCCAGGTTCAGGAGAGTCCCTAGCCCTTTCACTACAGGAATGATTTTGTTTCCTAGTGATGAGAGGATGTGTTTTTATTTAAAACCAGGCAGATTGATATTAGTTCCTCAACTGTGCACCTCTCTAACGGATTTTTCTGAATATCAGGGGACTCTCTGTGCTACTTTGTTATATTGCCTTAGGGTAAAAGCTTCCTCCCCTGCTTTTCTGCATGGAAGCAGGTTTTCACTCCATTCTCTGAAAAGGCTACTGGTTGTTAAATGTGTTCTCATGCATGCTGGCCTCACCTGTTCCCTGTTACTAGAAATCTTTCTTGGGGTGAAGCAGCACAGGCTTGCTGAAGGGCTTGATCCCAGCCGCTAGCCAGAGACCTGCTGCTGGGATGGCGTTTCCAGTGACCGGACCTTGCCGTCTCCGGGCCCACACAGCAGGGCTTCAGACGTTCTGATGACGGCCCTGCAGCTGCTGCTGCTGGAGACCCTGGGGTGGGATTCGGGGTGGGAGCTGTGTGGTTCTTCCTGCTTCCGTTCTGGGACCACCAGCTCCACCCCAGAGCCCTCCAGTGGGTTAAATCTAATTCGTTCCAGTCATAATGTAAACCACTAGTTAGAGAGCCTCGGGTCGGTCCGCCATCTTTACTCTGCAGAAGTCCGTCCTTGCTGTGCACAATCTCCTACATGCGTTTCATTTTTAGAACGGGGGACGCGCAATATTTTCACGACAGTTTTATTTGCAAAAAACTTTGGAAATCTAAAAGATGGCTTTGTTATTTATAAAAACTTAACTGTAAGGAGGGGCTTGAACTAGATCAGTGGATTTTGAACTTGTCCTCAGCCGGGGAAGCCATTTGTCAAAAGAAGTCTTACCTGGAGCCGGCATTGGTAAAGCATTAAAAAGCGGAGCTGCTTGGGAGGGGAGGATGTGCAGGGGAGAGGAGGGAGCCAGGAGTCCTGCTGGATCCCTGCCTCACTACTGTCAACATGAAAACCAGCAGATAACGTGATTGCTCTTGAACCTTGGTTCAAGAACAAACCAGGAGTTTGTTTCTAAAGTATCTAAATAACAGAGAAGTAAACCACTCTCTACTTCACCAGTGTGGTAAGTTTTTTGGCATGTTGTTCTGAACGATAAAAACCACATAATCCCAAACCATAGGCATTTAAATTATTTTATTTTCACTAAATCAATAAGCATATAAATTCTGGATCCCCTCCCCCCCATTACAATCATGTATAATTATTTTGAACCAAACAAGGATGTTCATTTAAAATTTTTAAACTTTTTATTGTAATAAGAAATATTTTCCCTTTTAAAAGCAAAAGACTTTCTTGTTTATTCCTAGATTAGAAAAGAAAGACATGAGAAACTCATTGAAGCCTCTGATTTCCCTTTTTCTACCACTGAGTGTGGGGAGTGGGAACATAATTCTATAACAATGTGACACTCCCTATACGTGAGGTTCTCACAGTGCAGTGAGGAAGAGAGAGACATAAATAACTGGTGATGTTTGCATGATTATGGTGAAAGTGTTCATTTGGCTTTCTGTGACCTTAGTACTAGCGGCAAAAGGGTACAGTGGGTGCGAGAACGGACAAGAACCAGGCTGCCCGGGTGCAAATCAGGGTGTCCGCCTCTTATGGTGGGAGCCTGGATATGTGTCTCAATTTCCTCATCCAAAAAAAGGGGAAAATAATAGTCCCTTCTTACAGGGTTTTTGGAGGATTATATGAGTTTGTGGTAAACATGTTCATCAGCACCTGGTGCTTAATAAACACACAGAAGCATTAACTAATTATTATCACTTCTGAGAAAATTACATGAATATATTGTCTCTGATACTATATATTTTTACTGTCATACTCAAAAGATACATAAATGTAAGTGGGAATTTTGTAGTTGAACTTGCCAATTACCTCTCAACCAAAAAGTTGATAAATATCCAATTAAATATAATTTTTTTATTAGGAAATCTTTCAGGGACACAATTTTTGAAAAATGGGGCTGCATTTTTTCTTAATTAAAATATTATAATGCACTTTGCCTTAAACTTGGAAGTCAAAATTCTACTAGCTGGAACCAAAGGTTTAGTCTTCAAACAAAGCCCACTGTCTGGCCAGGACAGGGCTGGTTGCCTTCACTCTGTCCCTATGTTTTCTTTCCTCCTTAGGGTATCTAAGGTCCTTTTGCACCTCTTGAGTTGTCTAGTGCCCATCTTTGCATGGCTGGCCAGAACTCCCCAGACCTGTCCCCTTTCCCCAAAGCTCTGGGCCCTTAGTGGGGCTAGCTATCAGCTAATGTTTTTTATGTTAATTCTCTGTCATTCTCAGGTGTGAGAAACACTTCCATAGTATATTTCCTTTTAATAAAGTAGTTTGTTAATCAAATGAATCTCTATTAGGCTATAATGTTGAGGTTTTGCGAAGGGTGGCGGGAAGGGCTTGGCCCTACTAAGTTACTTTTCTCCCGACCCTTTGTTCTTTGAAGGCAGGGACTCTGTTTTGCCCTTGTATCCTGCACCAGGGGACCTTCCCTGCTGAACACCCACATTATGCTGAGTGCTGTGCAGGGACAGGTGTGGGTTAAGGTCTTAAAGCAAACAATCTTAAGAACTTTGAAAAATTAATGTTGAGCACTGACTAGGTACCAGCACTGTACTGTGTCATTGAATCCTCACACTGACACCGTGAATATGCTCTACAGTTTTCTGAATTTCATAGATAAGGAGATGGTAGCATAGAGATTTATCCAATTTGGTCCATTCACCAAGCCTGAAGAGTAATAATAATTTTCAAAAGTCACTAACAGTTATTGTGCATATCGTGTGCGTGATGCTGCACTAATGCTTTGCGGGAGTTGATTCATTTCACCCTCACGCTGAAGCTTTGAGGAAGGTTCTTAGTATTATCTCCATTTCTTTGAAGAGGAAACAGGTAGGAAGAGGTTAAACAACTTGGTCATGGTACACCACTTGTAAATTGTAGACTCAGGCTTGAAAGATAAAAGAAGTGGAAAGCGAGCCGGGTAATAAAGAACGGAATAGTCATGAAGACGTTTCTTGGGCCAGTCATGGTTTTGGAGCATATCTCATGATAATTTCTAGAATCAAAGTAACAGCTGTGCCTATCTGTATATGCCCAGTCCACAAAGCAGACAAACTGCTTGTCTTTTTTTTTCTGTGTACACGTAACCAGTGGTGATTTAGAAACAACTTCCCCCACGAGGGCCTGAAGGGTCACAAAAATTAGGATAATTTAACTAAGAAATCCTCTTCATGATATTTTTTTCCCAGTTGAAGAATATTATGTATTTGTCTCATGCACAATATGTTATGGGGCTTTGATTACTAGGAAAAAACATTTTTATGTATTTTACTTTTAGAATCAGATGTTTGAACAAAAATAATCATAAATAATAAATAGTAAAGTGTGCTCTCAAGAACCATCATTCACTTGACTGCCTCAATATTAAAGTTTCTAGGCTTACTAGGCTCCCTTTAATGAGATTAAAGAAATGAAGAAAGAGATGAAAACACTGGTATCCTTTCTAAGGCAATTTTGTTCAAATTTCATAAAAGTTGAGTTTTCTCCCGATGTGTATTTTCACTTAAAGAATTCCAATTACATTACAAAAATTTGAGAATTATTTTAATTCAATATCATTTTATTTTTAGAACATTTATAAGATATTTTTGAAATTAATTTGATAATAAATATTTAAATAAATATAAATAAATACAAGTTGGTCCACATGCTTTCATGAACACAAAATTATATAAATAAATATTTTAAAATAAATTATGCTTGACAGTTTGTTTCTACAAACACTTCCGAACAGAAATAGCTTATAAATTCTTGCTCTTTTCTATTAAAGGAAAAGAAAAATACATTCAGTGGGGGCATCTTCCCTCCTTAGCAATTTGCTCATGAAAACTTAAAAACAACAACTTATCCATAGTAAATGTGAAATACGCTTGATCAAAGGAATCTTATGGTGAGAGAGTGGCATCCTTAACATTTGGGGGTGGTGACTCCCGTAAACATAAGCATGAGAATTACTGTGCTGGCTTAAGTAAGACCAGGTTAAGCCATACCCGCCCCAGTTTCTAACCCACATCCTGTTAAAATTTCTTTCATTCAAATTTTTATAAAAATGACCTCAGCTTTTTAGGAAGAATTCAGATAGCTCATCATTCTATTGATAGTCACTGCACGAATTCTGAAAGCATGAAGAAGTATGCAGAGCTTCATTTTAATTTTATAAGCATTCTTTTCGAGGGAGGGTTTTGGTAGCGCAGTCTCACCGCTAAGATTCAGGGCCTAGGAGAATAAAATATTGAGCATGACATAGATGATGTTCCAAAATTAAAACATTCATCTGTAAAAATGGGTGATGCCAATACATGTCTTACAGCCTGCAACCCACTTCCTTATTATATCTTTTAAACCCAACCCAAACTTACTCCCAGCCAGATGGCCAGGCAGACCCTGAAAGAAGTAATGAAACGGTCATTATCTAAGCATAGATATCTTCAGTAAGCTCTGAAAAGACTCTTAAAGCTATTTAGAAAGTCATCAGTGGGAGCTGTGTTTTAGAAAGGAACAACTGCAAAGAAGACATCTGCAATATCTAATTAATTTTTATATACGTTACATTAAGGAGTCAAGTTATTTTTAGAGTGGGGAGGTGATTGATTGCTATTGATCAGAACTCTCTATCAGTTACAGAACTGCTTACCAAAGTGGGTTTATTTATCTGACACAAGTGGATAATAATGGATTTCCCAATTTTAGCCCTTTGATTTGATAACGCAATATAGAGCTTTATACTTGCACAATGATCAATACTCTCACTTGTTTCCCCCCACCCCTTCTCTCTCAGACACAAACACACACCTAAAAGAAAGGCAGGGTAGGTAAAGTCATCCTGTTTTACAGAGAAAGAAATTGAGGCTCAGGGGGATTAAATGGTTTGGGCATAGTTGTCTGGTTACTGGTAGAATCAATTCCAGAGCCCAAATCACCCCAGTCTTGGTCCTGAGAGGGTTTTTAAAAATGAAATATCAGCTACAGCCTCTCTAGATGGTAGCAGCAGTCTTTGATACTTGCACAAAGTTCACTACCTTCCAGACTAGTAATTTGGAAACAAACTTATTTATTTCTGAAAAGAAATAAAGTCCTTTTCAGGCAATGATTTCTGTCACCATGTTTTTACCCTATGCCCTTGTCACCAGCTCTCATGTGAATATTTGTATGTTTTATATTAGTTATCACATGCTATGGTGATTCAGAGAATTATAAAGCGAGTTCTTGCCTATTAGTAACATGGTAGATGTTCCCAGATCATTACTTCACTTGGTTTACATTTTGATTCAAAATGGATCATAATCAGGTGCTAGCCCAATCTGTTTTCTCTAGCAAGATTTGCAGATAAGGATGCTACCCTCTGGAATGCACATTCTGCAGCTTTTAGGGGTGAGTGAGAAGATCGGTGTAGTACAGCCCCTTTAATGGGGGTTCGAATCCTGGCTCTGCCATTTACAAGCTGTGTGACCTTAGACAAGTGGTTTCACTCTCTAAACTTTGGTTTTCTCATTTTTAAGATGGGGGCATACTAGTACACTCCTATATGGTTGTTGTGGGGCCAGAATTAGAAAATGTATGCAAAGCACTTGCAGAGAGCCTGGTGCATACCACGTGTACAACAACTGGGAGGCTGATTTTCTTAATGTGGTCTGCTCATGTTTGCTCACCCTGTCGAGGGTGCTCTTGAGGCGGTCTCCACAAATGATGCAAATGCTCGGGTTTTAAAAGGAGGGCTATCAGACCTTTCCCAATCCTGGAAGGGCTGATTTTCTACCTTTTCAGCAGGGAATCTGGCCCGCTGTCTTTAACAATAGTGGAGACATCCAGACACTATAGGTGGGGCAGACAGCTCAGGAGTTTGGCACCCTGCCAGTGGGCCCTACTTGGGAACTTATGCTCCCCATTGTGACAGCTGGGCTCAGTTGTGGTTTCCCTACACATGGCTCTTCTGCCCTTCTATTTGATCCTATAGTTAGTAGTATACTTGATAGGTGTTTGTCCAAGAGACTTAAATCTTTGGGCTATCCTTGTACCAGCTGGGTCCTGAATCTCAACGTAGTTGTAACACCTAGTCTCCAGTTCATTGGATTCACCCAGAACAGCTAACAAGGAGATGATGATGAACAATGACCATTTCAAGGAACAGAGAGAGTCTGCAACTGCAAGCAGGATAGTCCCATTCATCTGCTCTATGGGATCGAAGCCCCCTCTCAATTAGAGGTGGAGTGGGCATCACCATCCCAGAATCCTCAGGATTGGGGAATGAATGATGGACTGGAGTAGACTTACTGGTATTCTAGTATAGACTTATTGTGATTCTAGCAATGGAAGAACTTTTATCATTGATATGGAGGCAGTGGCCACTGGAGGTTCTGAGGGGAGGGAGAGGGAAAAACAGGTGTAATATGGGCACATTTTTGGGACTTGGGAATTGTTCTGAATGACATTGCAATGACAGATACAAGCCATTATATAGCTTGTCATAATTTACAAAATTATGTGGGAGAGAGTGTAAACTACAATGTAAACTATAATCTGCACTTAGTGGCAATGCTTCCATATGTGTTCATCAATTGTAACAAATGTACCACACTAATGAAGGATGTTGTTAATGTGGGAAAGTGTGGGAGGGGTAGGGAGTGGGCATATGGGAATCCCCTATATTTTTTATGTAACATTTATGTAATCTAATTATCTTTTAAAAAAATAAAACTATATTTTAAAAAAAGGCATTCTCACTGATAGGATGGAGGCCTCACCTGCATTAGGTCATCAATAGCCACCAGCATGTTTTGATCTGGAAAGATCTGTATCTGATGGTCCTTCAGAAGTTTTGCGTTCATGGTCTTGAACTCCACCTGGTACAACTTCAGGTCCTCATAGATACTACTAAGGCACTGAGTCTGGGGGACATGAAAAATGGGGATGGAACCATTGAAATGGGCTAAAACCTTTTTGCCCCATCACATTTGAGGAAAGAGCTTTTGTCTTACCATCATAAAAGAGGTCTTCCCGGAGACCAAGCAACTCCCAGTCTAGAAAAAAAAAAATCAGACATCAATGACATGAATTCACAATATGGGCTGAAATCTTTCATTTTCTGACTTACAGTTATCAAAGAGGTCTCTCTGGAAGCCAGGCAAGTTTCATTCTAGAGGGAAAATAAGACATCAGTTATATTTATTCATAATATGAACTTTTCTGATTTTTCTTCTCTAACATATCTGTTTTCATAAATATCTTTTCTTCACATCTAACTTCTGAAATGCGTAAAGCCTCAAGATGATGGCCACCAGAAACATGCAAAGTCTTGAAGAAGATGAGGTGTAAATACACAGCTCTTAGCTGTATTATATTCTTTGGGGGAAAATAATCATCCATACCGTGGTTAATTCCAGTGGTAAACAGGCCTTCACTGTGCTGGTTTTATCCTTTGTAATGTCTTCATGATCAATCGTTTCAGGAGTGCAAGAGTACGATTCTAGGGTTTGTGTGACCTGTAAAAAAAAAAAAAAAGAAGGAAAAACTCAGTTGTAAAATTGATAAGGCACCTGGCTTCTGTGCGACTGGTGCCCCAGGGCACCAGTAGACCCCCGCTGGTTCTTTTCACCTCCACCTCTTTGACCTGTAGGAAATTCTGGCTCATCATGAGACAAGAGGAAATAGGTCATTTAAGCTCTTCTCTCCTCTCTCCCTTCCCTTTGCTTAGGACATGTTTCTCTGGATGACATGTTTTTCCATTATGTAAACACTATAAATCATTTCAACAGTCTGTGCTAATCAGCATCTACACCACGCTGTGACACTTGCTTCTGGTGAAAACAGTTTTTTTTTCCTTTTGTCAAAGCGCCTGTGTTTTATGAATATCTTCTTCAAGTATAACTTCTAAAGGAGGAATTGTTAAGGTCACAGCTTGATGGATATAACAAACTTGCAAACCCTAAAGACAAGTTGAAATTTAATTTGCACATACACACAGATAGAGATGTCATCTTACAAGCACACTGGAAAGCACTATTGAACATAATGATGAAATTTATCTTCAGAATTTGACAACTTTCTGACAGAAGATTGGGATGCTTTTTTCCATTCCACAAGCCTGATTGTGCAAGGCACTATCTTAGGCACTAAGGGGCATGACGAAGAGGACTGTGTTATGCCCTCTTGCAATTCCAAGTTTAGCTGTGGAGACAGCCAAGTCCTCAAATGACTAGAAGACATGTCAGCAAGTGGGAAGTGCTAAGAAAGGTATGAAGGCTTTGAGAAAGGGGTGAGAAGGGAAGCAAAGCCTTCCCTAGAGATGGGACACCTACATTAACATGACTCACATGTTGGCAGGTAGAGAAGGAGGGGCAATTTGGGGCAGAAAGAATTGTAGGAGCTATGACAAGCCCTGAAAGTGCAGGAAATGTTTGGGAACAAGTAGTGAGATCCCTGTCTGAGGCAGCCAGAATAATGGGCTCCCAAAGATGTCCATGTCCTAATCCCCAGAACCTGTGAATATGTTGGTTACACAGCAAGGGGGAGTTAAGGTTGCAGATGGAATGAAGTTTGCTAATCAACTCACCTTAAAATGGGGAGATTATCCTGGATTATCTGGTGGACCCAGTGTAGACACAGGGGACTTAAAAGTAGAAGAAGCAGGGGGGCAGATGTGGCTCAAATAGTTGGACATCCATCTTCCATATGGAGGGACCTGGGTCCAATCCCCGGGACCTCCCGGTAAAATAAAATAAGAAAAATATAGAAGGCGTGTGGGTCGCTAGGCCCCGCATGTGGGCGTGCCATGCCCCGCCGAGCCAGGCAGCAAGATGATGACATGACAGGAGAGTGACACAAAGGCAGAGCCAAGATGAGATGCGCCGAAAAACCAGGAACTAAGGTGGCACAGGTGGCAGAATGCCTCTCTCCAACATCAGAGTTTCCCAGGATTGAATCCCAGTGAATACAGGAGAAGGATGAGAAGAGAGGGCAAGAAAGAGACACAGAGAATTGCCCAGTGAATGGACACAAAAACAGCAAAAACGGGGTGGGCGGGGTTAAAAATGGATAAAAGTAAAGTAAATAAATAAATCTTAAAAAAAAAAAAAAAGTAGTAGAAGCAGCAGGCAGGAGAGTGACTGTCAGAGTGATGCATTGCTGGCTTTGAAGATGGAAGGAGGCCATGAGCCAAGGAATGAGGGCAGCCTTTAGGAGCTGGAAAAGGTCAGAAAATGGGTTCTCCCCTACAGCCTTCAGAGGGAAACCAGCCCTGCAGACACCCGATTTTAGCCCCAAGACCCATTTCAGCTTTCTGACCTCCAGAACTGTAAGATAATAAATTTGTGTATTTCTAAGCCTCTGAACTTGTGTTAATTTGTTACAGCAGCAAGAGGAAACTAATACACTATTTCTGGAAATGTTTAAGCCAGAACTGGGAAATCACTATTCTGAGTAGGTTATAAAGAGTTAGATTTGGGAATGTAGACCCAGAGATGCAGTTCTTCAGATTTTTTTCAAGAGAAACTAGAAATTTAGACTCTTGTATGAAATGATCAAATTTTCCAATAGAATCAAATTCGAAAGTCAAAATTAAAAAAAATATATGGGCCAAATTCTACAAATCTGAGGAATGGATGTGGCCTACGAACTATACACTGACCACCTGTGTTCTCTGCAGCAGCCACTTGATTTTTTTCTGGCAAATTTGACAAAGAAATGATATTAAAAACATAAAATTGAATTCTGTAATCTTTTGACCTTCAGTACTGCATCTAGGAGTAGGAGAGTCAGCTTTTCTCACATAAAACATCTATTTAAATTTGTGCTCCTAAATTTTATCCATATTGAACTTTTCTTCAGGAATCAAAGCACATATTCCTGCCTTTTTTACTTGGTGAGCTGCCTTCTTAATTAAGATTGATTGAACTATGGGGAGCAATTGGCAGCATATTATGAAAGATCAGAAGGAAAGAAAAAGAGTTTTTTAAAGAGGACTCGTGGCCTTAAGCTGACTTTAAGATAGTTCTAAAGCAACACGCTAGAAAATACTGCAGAAAGATTTACTATATACCAGAAAGGCAAAAGGTCATCTTTTTAAAACACCAGGCTTTGGCTTTTGCAGCAAGAGCAACAGCTATTAGAATATGGTTAAAAACAAACTATTTTTTTTTTTTGCATTAAAACATGAAATTAAAAAAAAAAAAAACGAATGAAACTGTAAATAAAACTAGATAATTTTTCCCCTAGAAGACTGGACATGCACTGTCACAGGCCTCCCTGAAATGCAGTTGCTCTGACAATGTACCACGTCATTGGACTGGAAGCTGGTGAGCCACATGAAGGGCAAGTCTAATTCATCTTCGTAGCCCTGGAAGCCCAGAGTTTGCACCTAATAACTGTTTCCTGGATTGATAAGTAGTGTCAGAGAAACAGTGTGGACCTGACACAATTCCATCTCTGTTGGCAGGCTACAGGGAACACTGTAAATATCTACTTCCCTCTGTGTAGACACAGCCAAAATGAATGCCATTATAATTTATTGCCACTCTTGCTTTTTCTGGAGACACAATTTCATTGAGACTCTTTAGCTAATAGTTGGGCCATTTGTAAAGTTCCTTCTCCCCCTTTTGACAGCTACTGATTAACTCCTGCAGTTCCTTCAGGTGACCAGAGGTTCCGAGAAGCGCCTTCCGTAGAGAAGTTGCAAAGTGGGATCAAGGACATTGAAAAGCTCACCTTCTGAAGCGTGTTGCTCACGGCCTTCAGCAGGTTTTGGGAGAGGTCGAGGCACCGGAACATTCCAGGGCTTGGTGTGGCTGTAGGGAGGTTCCTGGCCAAGCTGAGGCTGTCCAAGAGGACAAGGGTGGCCACAAGAAGGAGGCCTGGAAGGAAAAGGAAGGGCAGGCTCAGCTTGTCCCCAGGTTTGGCCTGCCTCCACCTTCCATTCATTCTGGCCCTCTTCACCCATCCATGTCTTCTCTCCACTCATCAATCTTCCTCCAACACTTGAGAGATGAATTAGATTTTTGGAAGGCAGCAACTCTACTCGAGGGCTAGAAGCTGGCTTGCTGTGAGGGTCCCCGGATGAGCTCAGGCAGGGGTACTGGACTCAGAACTCACTCAGAGAAAGCCCCCATTTCACGAATAGGAAACTGAGGCCAGGTGGTAAAGTGACCCGCCCAGACTCACAACCCAGTGTCTTGGAAACAGACAAAGCCTCGATGTGAAGTCTGCTGGGATCTGCCCTCTTAAAGCTGAGATTGAGGGACCCTGGGCAAGGAACCTACTGCTCTGGGCCTCAGTTTCTCATCTGTGAAGTGGGGATAACGATACTTGGCTCATGGGGCTATTTCAAGATGAAAAGAAACAGTGTCCTGTTATGTTAAGGGCACAATACTTGTTCTTTCCCCTTTCTTTGCCCTTTGCATGAGATTGCTGATCGTCTTCCAGTCTCTCCCTAGCCGGTCCCAAGTTTCTGCCTCCTCTTCCCGGGCTACCGCCCTCCCCCCGGAGCGTCAGAGTTCGGCGTCGGTCGGATACTCACTGCGCGTCGGGCACATGCTGGCGGGCTCTGCGCGGGAGCTGAACAGCAGCTGAATGCGGACGGCTGGACGTAGCAGGTGAGGGTGGTGGCTGGCAGGCTGACCCAGGGGTCACATTTTTATAATTGCCCAAAGGCCGCGGCAGGACTTTCCCGGGACTCTGGTCTCTTGCTTGCTTTCTTTCTGTCTCTCTCTACTTCAGCTTCTCGGTGATACGCGGAGTCCGGCCCGCCGGGCTTGCGGCGCTTTCGGATTAACTCCGGGTGCCTGGCCGCAGTCATTTCGGGACGGCCCCGCCGCCTCCGGTCCTGTCCAAAGCGAAAGCGAAATTCTCACACACTTGGAGCAGGGTGCCCTGGCAGACCCGACTCCCCTCTCCCTCAAACCCCAGTCCCCGGCCTCGGCCGGATGCCTCTCGCCCCAGCGGCTCAGCGCCCGCCCCCGCCGGGTCAGTGTAGGGCGCCCCCTCCCAAGGGAGCGCGCGAGTTCCAGCTTTCCATTCCCTGTCTCCTGGATGCACTCTGACCTGATCAGGACCTCCCGCCTAGTTCTGGATGGGGGTGGGCAAACCATTCATTTATTCAGATGGCCCACTGTGTGCCAGGCAGACATTGTGCGGGGGTGTGGGGGGGGCACCCGGCAGTGAACAACACGGGGACCCTTTGGGGTACTTCCCTACCAAATCTTGACTCAGTGTGTTTTGTTGCTGGGTACTATCTTAAATACGGAAAGAGATGAAACCATATTGGCTATGCAGTAACTAGTCTCTCCTATAATCCAATTTCTTAAAGTATTCAGGAAAGAAGAGTTACCATTTAGTGGGATGGATGGATGCACAGGGTCTTGGGAGGAGAGGCCCAGAGAGAGGGTACCTCACAGGAGCAATGGGGACAAGGAGTCAGAAACGGCCCTCAGGAGCAGGAGGCCCCCACCCTCAGTGTTGAAGGACAAGGGTGCATTAGACCTCTTGGAGTGGGATCTGCTGCAGGCTCTAGCTAGGGGTCAGAGGGGTCAGAAGCAGTCAGTAAAGGTGGAGGGAGGTGGGAGTGTGGAGGGCTGGCAGCATGTGGGGTTGGAGAGGCTGATGGAGCTGTGCTGTGATGGAAGGATCCCATCACACATTCCAGCAGCAGGTGGAAGACAGATCTGAGGTCAGGAGTGGAGCAGGGGGAGCAGTTGGGAGGGTCTGGCCACGGCCTGGTTCAGGATGGAGAGTAGAGGGTGGGTGGAAGGGGTTCTCAGGGCAGAAAGGGAGCAGGATTTGGTAACTCCTCAGGTGTGAGGGAGAGGAAGGCTCTGAGAATGGCAGAGTGGAGCTTCTTCCAGTTCCTGCAGTGGGGGTTACTGTAAGAGGAGAGTGAGTTTGGAGGAGATGTTGAAAAGTTCCGTTTTGGATGTGCTGGGTTTGAGGTTCCTGTGGGGTTTTTCAGTTCACTCATTTCTACCACAAATGTTAATCACCCTGTGTGTGTGTAGAGGGGAGGAGTGTGCTTGGTCACCGACTTGGAGCTTGCAGTGGGCCTCACTGCACTCAAGGCCCAGGACCTCCCAGCTGGAGCCACTATGGCCCATCTCTGTGCAGGTGCACCAATCTGGGACACAGGAGAAAGCCTTTGGGATATAGGAGAGATGAGTGGGTACTTCCTCCTTCTCTCCTTAGGGCTCCCGTTAAAGTCTGGGTGGATGAGGTCACAGAAGCCTTGAGATGCTACCCATGGACACTCAGCAGGGCTGACTTCTGCTGAGATAAGGTGACCAGGCCAGTGGGCAGAAAACCCCTGGTCAGATTCAGGCCTTCCTCAATGGTTGGCATCACCCCCTGCCCTCTTGCCCCAGGCAAATCATCTGCTCCTGAGTGATGAGGCACCCACCACAGGGACTTTTAGACGTGTATAAAATGAGAGAGGTGTTTGATCTCTAAGGGCCCTTCCAGTGTTGTTGTCTGTGTATTCCCTCTTGGGGATAAATCAATGCATTGTCCAAAAAAATTGTGTCTACAAGATTGTGTGATGCTAATGATAGGTGCAAGGCTGTGTTGTTGCCACAGGGGTTTGGGATGGAGTTAAATGTACTTAAAGTCAGAATGAAGTCAAGTTTATCAAAACTGAGTTGCTTCTCCCCTGGAAGGGCCATTTCCCGTGGAAGAGTAATTGCTGTTGCATAGATGATCTCAGGACCTCTGCTCAGAATGGATTCTTGGCCACCAGACACAGTTTTTAACCTAGGCTTTTGTGAAATAGTTCCCTGATGTGCTGCACATTTTGTAGCCCAGATAAAATGGAAACGAAAACCTTCTTCTGAGACAACATTACTTTTCTTTAAGAGACCTCCTTGTCCATGATCACTGCTACATCCTCTAGTATGGTACTGGAGGTCTTAGCCAATGTTATAGAAACAAAAAGGAAATGAGAGATTTAAAAATTGGAAAGGAAAAAGTGAAACTCTCATTATTTACAGTTGATACCCATAAATGCAACAGAATCAACAGACCAACTACTAGAATTAATAGGAGAATCCAGTAACTTTACCAGATACAAATATCAGCTTACAGAAATCAACCATATTTTCCTACCTCGGCTACAATCAATTAGAAAATATAATAAAAATAAGGAACCATTCCCAGTAGCAGCCAAACTATAAAGTAACTAACTGTAGGTAGGGAAGCAGTACAGTGCTTAAGGGTGTAGAGTTCAAACTATTTGAATCCTGGCTCTGCTGCTTCCTTGCTGGGTCTTCTTGAGTAAGTTTCTTATCTCTCTGGGCTTCAGTTTCCTCATCTGGAAAATGACAATAATGAAAGTACCTATATCCTAGGGTTGTTGTGATTAATTACATGATTTTATATAACTATAAAATGGCATTTGGAGAAAAATATTAAACTGTAATCAAGAACATAGAAGGTGATTTAATTAAATGGACGCATTCTATGCCCTAGGTTGGAAGGTCTTAATAATATAAAGAGTTCAATTTTCTTCTAATAAATTTATATATTCAGTACAGTCACAATAGAAATTACAAATAAATATTCTTGAGGAACTTAATAATAAACATACTCTAAAATGTATATGCAAGAATAAAAGTCTATGAATAGCCAACCTTAACTTGTAAAGGAATATTGAAGGGGAGGATTAGCCTTACCAGATATAGAGACATAGTTCAAAGAATTATAAAAAACAAAATAGTAGTATTGGTAAAAGAACAGACAAATGAACCATTGAAACAAATAGAGAAGGTAGAGACAGACTCATTTATGGGTACTAAATATAGATAGAGATGGCATCCAGATCAATGAGGAAAGCATGGATTCTTTAGTAGAAAATGATCACTATATTGTGAATAATAAAAATGGACTCCTACCTTAAACGACATACAGAGGTGAATCCACTTGGAAGTGGGTTAAGGACTAAATGTGTAAAGTAAAACTATTACAGTAGTAGAAGAAAATGTAGGAGACTATTTTTGTTACTCAGGAGTAGAAGGACTTCTTAAAACATCAGGTCCTAAAGCAAAATACTGATAATTTGATAAACATAAAAATTAAGGATTTCTGTTGTATGAATTCCTGATAACTATTGACAAAGTTAACAGACAATTGACAGGTTGGGAGAAGATATTTTGCAATGTCTACAACCAATAGGAGAGTATACAAGGAACTCCTGCAAAACAGCAAGAAAAAGACAGAAATCCCAATGAAAGCGTGCAACGTTTATGGATAGACAATTTACAGAAAGGAAACCCCAAAGGCTAACAAGAATTATGAGATGCTCAGCTATACACACACACACACACACACACACACACACACACACATATATATATATTTTTTAAATCTTATTCTTATTTTTATTTTTTTAATGTACTGGGGCCTGGGGGTTGAACCTGGGACCTTGTATGTGGGATGCTGGCACTCAACCACTGAGCCACATTGGCTTCCCTGAGTTGGTTTTATCATTTGTTTTGCTTGTTGTTTTTGTTTTTTTAGGAAGCACCAGGAACCGATCAGGAGGCGGGAACTCAACTGCTTGAGCCACATCCACTCCCCTCAGCTATATTATAATGAGAAAAGTGCAAATAGAAACAAGGAGATATTATTCAATACCTATTAGATTGGCAAAAATTAGAACATTGGATACTGCCAAGTATTGGGGGAAACGTGGGACTCCAGGACCCCTCATGCAATGCAAGTAGACTGGCGCAGCTATCTGTGAGGGCAATCTGGCCTTATTTGGTCAGATAAAGTATATACACATCCCATGATCCAGCCGTTCTACCCTGGAAGCATATCCCAAAGAGATTCTCACACAGGCTTATAAAGGGACATGTGTGAGGATGTGTGTTAAGGAATTGTTTGTAGTGGTGGGGAGTTGGAGGCAATCTAGCTGCCCACTGCTGGGGGACTGGGTAGAGAAAATGTGAAGGATGCACTTTATGGAGTATGGATATAAACAAACTGTTCAAAGAAAGAGAAATGCAAATTGCTTATAAACAGATGAAAAATTGTCAGCTGTACTCATTCTTAAAGAAATGCAAATTAAAACTGCTAGATATGGTTTTTTAAAACTGTAATTTGCAAAGCTAAATGTTTGATGGTTTTAGAGTATGTTAGGGTGTGTGGAAACAGGTTTCCATGTTTTATTGGTGGGAGACTCATCTAGTGCAATCTATTTGGAAGGCTAGTTGGCAATAGCTTTCAAAATTAAAAATGTACACACCCTTTTGCCCAGCAATTCTGCTTCTAGGAATTTTCCTATAAAGCTATTTATACATATGCATGAAAAGTTATTTTCATTAAAAGTATAATTTTTAATAGCAACAGACTTGAAACACTCTAAATGTCCATTAGTAAGGAGCTGTTTAAAGAAAATATGATGCATCTTTTTCAATGAATTACCATGTAACTATTAAAAAGATTGAGGTATATTTATATGTATGATAGGAACAATCTTCATGATATATAGTTTTATGAAAAATCAAGGTTCAGACCAGTGTATAATATGCTTCCATTTGTGTAGGGAAAGAAGTATGTACATATATATCCACAGTGATGGTTAGGCTCATCTGTCATCTTGGCCAGGTAATGGTGCCCAGTTGTTTGGTCAAGCAAGCACTGGCCAGATTGTGAGGACATTCCATAGACTTACCAAATTTCTTATCCACCATCATGGCATTCCACACAGCATTGCTTCTGATCAAGGAACCCACTTCACAGCAAATGATGTGTGCAAATGGGCACATACTCATGGAATTCATTGGTCTTACCGTGTTCCCCATCATCCTGAAGCAGCAGATTGATAGATCGGTGGATTGGTCTTTTGAAGACTCAATTATGGTGCCAACTAGGTGGCAATACCTTGCAGGGCTGGGGCAGTTTTCTCTAGGAGGCTGTGTATGCTCTAAATCAGTATTCACTCTATGGTACTGTTTCTGCCATAGCCAGGATTCACGAGTCCAGGAATCAAGTGGTGGAAATGGGAGTGGTACCACTCACTATTGCCCATAGTGATCCACTAGGAAAATTTTTGCTTCCTGTCCCTGTAACCTAAGCTCTGGTGGTCTATAGGTCTTAGTTCCAAAAGGAGGAGTGCTGCCACCAGGGACCACAGCAATTCCATTGAACTGGAAGTTAAGACTGCTGCCTGGCCTTTTTGGGCTCCTCATGCCACTGATCCAATAGGCAAAGAAGGGAATTACTGTACTGGCTGGGGTGATTGATCCCGACTATCAAGGGGAAATAGGACTGCAACTACACAATGGAGGTAAAGAAGAGTTTGCCTGGAATACAGAAGATCCCTAGGGCATCTCTTAGTACTGCCATGCCCTATAATTAAATTCAATGGAAAACTGCAACAACCCAATCCGTGCAGGACTAACAATGCCCCAGAAACTTGAGGAATGAATGGTTGGGTCACCCTACCATGCAAAGAATGACAACCAGCTGAGGCTAAAGGGAATGTAGAATGGGTAGTGGAAGAAGGTAGTGATAAATACGAACTACGATCATCTGACCAGTTACAGAAACGAGGACTGTAATGGTCATGAATATTTCTTCCCTGTTTTTTTTTCTTCCTTGTTTTTTGTTTTAAGTGTTTTGGTATGTACATGAAGCAAATATCTGTTTTCTTCTCTATCTTATCCCCTTATCATGTGACATAAATTGTTTTAGTTTCATGTCATAGTATTTAAGTTATAGGATATCAGCCATCCCTCCATTTTCCTATTCTGTTTTGCACATTAAAAAAAAATTTTTTTTTTTTGACGTACCAGGGCCAGGGAATAAACCCGGGACCTTGCATGTGAGAAGCTGGTACTCAGGCACTGAGCCACCTTGGCTTCCCTAAGTTGGTTTTTTCATTTGTTTTGCTTGCCAATTGTTTTGTCTGTTTGTTTTTTCGGGGGGCACCAGGACCTCCCACATGGGAGGTAGGTGCTCAACCACTTGAGCCACATCTGCTCCCCACATTTAAATTTAAATCTGCCCTTTTAACTCTATTATGCATACTAACATAATTTCATTGCTTAGAATCTTTTTAGCACATGGCATGATAGAATGGAAAGATCATGGGCTTTTGCAATCTTGAGTTAAATTCTAACTTCCATCACTTTCTTAACTGTGCAATCTTGGACAATTTCCTTAACTTTCTTGAACTTCTTTAAAATAGAAAAAATACCTACCTGCTGGGATTTGGGGGAAGATTTATTGGGATAATGTGTATAGTTAGGCAGAGAGTAGAGTCTTATAACATAAGCAATATTGTCCTCAGCAGGCTGCTGATTTCCTTTTGTGGCATTGAATTCTAAACAGTAACTGATGGAGCTTTACGTAATCCCTCAAAGACCTATTGCATAGCCTATTCCTGAATGAGTGAGATGAGTTGGGGTTGGTATTCTGATGTTATCTGGGTCCCCATAATGTGGAAGAAAATAGAATATTCTTAGTCACAGTCATATTTTTTAAAAAATTGTTAAGAGTCCCACAAACAGCCATCATATGGTTTTATGCAGTCATTATTTATTTGTTTTTAGCTTCCAGTGTTTTTCATTCCTTCCAGATTTATGTGCTTTTCCACTGGGGTTAATGTTCCTGTCTGCCTGAAGGACAGCTTTTAGTTTTTTTGTTTTTTTAAAAAATTTTTTAGACAGACCTGCTGGCAACAAATTCTCTCACCTTTTGTTCATCTGAAAATGTCCTTATTTCACTTAATTTTTGAAAGATTTTTATTTGGCAGTTATTTGTTTTAGTACTTTAAGGATGCCAGTCCAATGTTTCAGCTTCTGTTGTTTCTGTTAAGAAGTTAGCTGTCAGTCTTGTTGTTTTCTTCTTTGAAAGTTGTTTTATTTTTTGTGAGGATAATCTGGCTGCTTTTAGGGTTTTCTTTATCTATTTTTTTTCCTGTCAGTTTGATTATGTCATTCCTAGGTGTGCTTTTCTTTATATTCATCCTGCTTGATGATTGTAGCACTTCTTAAATCTACAGCATGCTGTCTTTAATGAGTTTTGGAAAATTCACAGCCATTATCTCTTCAAATATTGTTCAATCTTACTCTCCTATTTTTCTAGGACTATAATTATACATATATTAAGCCTTTTAAAAAAAACATGTCCTACATATCTTTTATACTTTTTTTTCTGTATTTCCTCTCTTTTTCTACTTTTTTTGGTCTGGGTGCTTCAGTGAAATTCTCTATCTTGTCATCTATTTTCTTGAACATCAGGATCACCTGTGAGTTAGTTTCTCTTAGTGTTTTTTTCTCTTGACCCTATCTCTTCCTATGCCTGGTAATTTTTTACTGAATACTAGACATTTGAAGAGGCTTTCAATGATGTTAGCTTCTAGCAGGTAGACAGACTACAAACAGAATGCATAATCCAATTAAGAAATAAGCTGATTTGAGGCTGGGTTTCAATCCTCATAAAAGGTAAATCTTATTTACCTTTATTCCTAGGGTGTAATATTATGAGTTTCAACTGAAAACAGGAGGTTTAGGTTTAAAAACAGGGCTCTCTCTGTTGGTAGACTCTGAGCATCAATGTTTAGCACTGTGAGACTGTCATTAGTTCAGTTTACTTTCTCTATTTCTTATCAGCCACTTTTTGTTCTGCCTCTAATTCTTGGCCTACCCTGCTTACTAAATGACAAATATGCAGAGGCAAAAACCGGCTCATTCTATTTAAATCACTTCTTTACACTTTCTTTCCCTCCAGAATCTTGGCTTCTCAAGTCCTGGTTGCCTTGGTGGACCTGAACTACAATTTTTGTCTTTCCAGTGATTCTGCCAAAAGCTGTGCTCACCTTTTCTCCTTAACAGCCGCTTTCTACTTAGCTCCTCAGTCTCTCCACCTATATCCATTATGCTTATGAATCAGCAAGTGCCTCAATGGGTACTGTAGATTGTCAGACTTACCTCAATGAATTTTCCTTCTTTCAGAGATCTTGACCCTTTAAGCCTTGCTTGCCTTGTAGCTCTTCAGTGCCTTCAGACATTTCTTTTTGGAGGGGGAGGAGGGATTTTATTTGGCTTTTCTAGTTGTTCTTATGGGAGGATTTTTCTGCTACAAGCTAGTCTGTCATAACTGGAAATAGAAACCAAACAGCCATTTTAAATGCAAAGCCTGGTCAAAGTTTCAAAGCTAAGGCTTCAACTTACAGTGATTATGAAATCTGCTTGTAAACAACACAAAACAACACCCTCATTGTATCTTATTATTTTTCAATATGCTTGATACTAGAAGAGCTCTGATGGACAGTAGAAGAAGAAGAATCATAACCTATGAAGTAGGTATTACCATTATCCTGATTTTTTAGATGAGGAAGCTGAAGAAAAGGGACTTTAAATCAGTCACTGGAAGTCATATACCTAGTAAGTAGTGGGGCTGGGATTTGAAGTGTGTGGTCTGACAGTTTCTTAACAGAAAGGTAGACCTTCAAGCAAATTCTTATTGTTGAGAAGGCAGGATGGCACTCTTTCTCTCCTTTACTTCCCCAGAGCTATAATCAACAGGAAGAGACATGCAAAAGGACATTTAGACCATAGTGTCCTCCAGGAACCCATAGAGTCCTTCTTCTCCATTTGCATCCCCTGCAGGCCTTGCGCAGAGCTGGGCACATGAAGACTCACAATAAAAATGTGTTGATTTCTGGATCAGAGCTGGGTCTAAAGTTATATTTTACCACTTGTCCCTGCTGCTTTTCTTGTGTTACTGCAGGAATTCAACAACACAGATGGCATTCGTGAAAATGAAATTCCCGGCTGCTTAGTAGAGTTGTGTGGGCCAAGGAGGCAGATTGAGGTAAAATCTAGCCCGTGCTCTGCTAGTCAAGCTGTGATCCCTAGTGCAGGATGCCTTTTTCTTATTCAGGTTCTGGGCAAATGTAAGTTGGAACCTTTCCCTAATTCATATCATGGGAGTAGTTATCCATCTTTCTTAGCCAAAACAGTTGGACAGGAAGACAGTCTAAATCTAACTGTTTGCTATTGTGTACCTCTGTTTATTGGTGACCCACCGTGTGGGCAATTTGCCACCTGATCCCAATGATCTCAGAGTAAGAGGAAGGAAATTAGGGCAGAAAAACACTGGGCGTATTTGTTCTTCGGAAAGTAAAGAATTGGATTAGTTTTCAGTTCCAAAATGCTTCTTTCAGTGTCAGACCAAATCTTTTTATTTAGTTGATTCCAAGAGAAGAAACTCCAGGTGAAAGTGGCATCCAGACCCTTTTCTGATATTCTACAATTTCATTTTCTTTGTTGATTTACAGCTTGAAATGCCCCAGTGTTTCTGTCTTAAATAATGACATAGACCCATGTCAAGGAACTCCAAAGTGTTTAGAATAAATTCTGTATATTTATCCCACTCATAGTAATATAGTTTTAGACAGAGGGCCGTTTTGAATTATCTCTAGAAACTGAATGCTGATATTCCCACACCCAATAAATATGTAATTCTATAAAAAGATTAAGCAAATGTGTTCTCATAAGCAATTGAAAATCATCTATTTTGTATTTAAATAGAGCTAAAACAATTTTATAGGATAGTTTCAGGGTATCCATCTGACAAACAGCTTTCTACAAGTGATTTTGTTTATCTTGGGATCATCTCAACCTAAAATTCTGGGGACAGCCAAACAAAATTTCACCAAATTCTACACAAAATTCCAGTAAGCCTTTCAAAATAATTGGAATGGCTTTTCTCGGTTAAGTTGCTCAGGGATATATATATTTTTAAGGCTCATTTGGGGAGTGGAGGACCATAATGAAGCAGATTTATGCCTGTGAGGCCTGCTTATGATGACGCATCGCAAAGCTGTGTGTTCATTTCTCCTCTTTCTGGAAAACCAGTATTTTCCAAATTGGAGCCTTTTCCCCCTAAATAAATTGTTCCCCACCCCTTGGAATAATAAAGAAAAATGTGACATTGTTAAAATAATGTAGAGAGGGCAGAAAACACCTTTAAGATGATCCTCTTTACTTCCATGCAGTAATCAAATAGTATTTTTAGAATACTGAGGCTTCTTGTGTGGATACAATAGTTGAGTGATCTCAGATATTAAACTGCCTTGGGAAGATTGGTACTTTCTCCAACTGTGTTTAGGTGTTTTTGTACCCAATTATTACTCTTGCTAGGAATGATTTAGGGAAGAATGATGATATTACTGGTTACTGGTAACAGTTGGTAACATTTATTGATGACATGTATGTGCCAGGGACTGTGCTATGCAATTTTACGTTATTTCATTTGATTCTCCTAACAGCATTATGGGCTAGATACCATGATGATCCCCATTTGGGCAATGATTATATAAGAATGTCCACTGCAAAATTATTTTTAAGAGTTTATAAAGTAGATTGAACACAACTAATTGTCCATAATTGGCACAAAATATAAATTATGGCAAAGGCATGGTTGGAATATTGTGCATCTGTTAAAAATCATATTTTCAAAAAAAACAATGGGAACATACATAGAACATGCTGTTAAGTTAAAAAAAAAAGGCTCAAAACCACATATACAGTATGATCCTAATTATGTTTAAAATAATACATATGAACAGAAAAATAGAAGGAAATACAGCAAAATGTCAACAATGACTATTTCTAGATAGTGGGATTATGGATAATTTTTATTTTCTGCTTTATGCTTTTCTGCACTTTCAAAATTTTCTACAGTGAGCGTTAATTTCTGTTATATTCAGAAGAAAATGTTACTAATGTGTTTATTTATTTAAAAAAAATTTTTAATTCCCCTCCCTCCACCCTCCACATTGTTTTGCACCCACTGTCTGCTCTCTGTGTGTTCTGTGTCTGCTTGTCTTCTTTTTAGGCAGCACTGGGAACCGATCCTGGGATCTTCCAGAGTGGGAGAGAGGTGCTCAATCTCTTGTGCCACCTCAGCTCCCTGGTCTGTTGCGTCTCTTATTGTCTCTCTTCTGTGTCTCTTTTTGTTGCGTCATCTTGCTGCGCCAGCTGTTCGTGCAGGCCAGCACTCTGCATGGGCCAGCTCGCCACATGAGCCAGCTTGCCTTTTACCAGGAGGCCTGGTAATCGAACCTTGGACTTCCTATATGGTAGACAGGAGCCCAATCACTTGAGCCACATCTGCTTCCCAAGAAAATGTTACTAATGTTGTTTAATCTGAAGGACAGTAAAGTAACCAACATAGCAATTTCCACTGTTATCAAATTGTCTTCTTTCTTGGGGTTAATTTCTTTTCTCTCTTTTTTTACCCCACCTTACACTTAAACCACCATGTCAGGCAGATATGTTGGGGCTAGAGAGAAGCCTTGTGTTTACTCAGACTTGCACCCTAAATTCTGTGAATGCAAGAGTGCTCTCCCTTGGCACATTTTAATTCCCTGGGCCTTGATAAGAAGACAGGCAGGGCTTGGGGAATTATATTCAAGTCACAGAATTGGAAAACAAGGTGAGAAAATATCCTCTGAAACTGATGCTAATCAAATTAATAGAAGAGAGCATTTGTGATCAAGAGCTTCAGGAGAGATGTCAACAAAAGCTGAGGGGATAGGAAGATGAATTCTAACTTGGTGAGATCTCAGAGTATTCAAGGAGAACATGGCATGTTAACTGAGCCTTGAAAAGGGTGATGGGATATAAAGGTCTTTTGAGAGGACAGAGCTGGCAAAATGCAGTGTTTGTTCAAGGACTGACTTGTGGTCAAAGGTGGGTGGTGGGGTGTGGGTGGGGAAAGAGGTGACCTTATAACCCTAGGGGTATGACTAGTAGATAATTCTGGAAAGGCAGGGGGGAAATGCAGGGAGGCCTTGGTTATAATGCTAAGGACTTTGTTTTGTAGGCAACAGAGTGTTTGATGATCAACAGGTGATCTGTGTTTTTAGAAGCTGACTATGGCAGTAGTAAGAAGGGTGATTGGAGATAAAGGAACCTGGGGACAAGGAGAGCAGATAGGAAGCTTTAAAAATTGGCTAGACTGCAACGATCAGAGGGAGAAGCCTTGAGGAGGAGGCATCTTTACATTCAGCATTTGACTATCCCTATTTATAGGGCCTAGGGTCGGGTAGAAAGACACAGATGTGGAAGAATGAGGTTTTGGACCTGAGTTATTGGGGGGGTGGGATAGGGGTGGTGGTGGTAATGCTAGTTTAGGGAAGAAAAGGAGGAAAGAAGCAGTGTATTGGCACTGATGTTTGTCTGCCCAATAGACATGCCCCTGTTCTTCATAGAGCCCTGATTCCTTCAAATATCTTCCCCATCCTCAGTCCCTGAAGGGGTTCTTAATGGGTGTGAGCTAATAAATTCAAGGCATCCTCCTGTTGACTGTTATTGGTCCAGGGAAAGCATGGAAACAAATCGACCTAATCAGACTGAACGCATATTTCACGGTTGATAGTGCACACTCCATGTTGGGGGATGTGCACAGCAGAGTGAGGTAACTAAATCTCCAGCTTTATGCGTGAGCAACCGAAAAGGGGAATCCCAGGGAACTGGAGAGTACTAGAGAGATTGCAGAGAGCAAAGAGCTTAGGAAAGCAATTCTGCAGAGTTGCTTATGAACCTGGGCTCACCTCTGACTTGCACATGTGAAATCTGACCTTGAACAAAATACCTGAGACCATGAGAACAGAACTCTGGCATAGAGCACTGCCTGGTCCCCCACTGGCCACTGGGTGGTAAACTGCAAAGCCTTTGAAAACTGAATTGGCATTAGAGCTACAACCCATAGAAAGCTGGTCAGAACTGTGGCCTGAACCCAACAAACAATTGCCTGCTAAAACAAAAATATCAACATTCTCCATAGGATTTAAGCAAGACCCGAGTTTCATAACATAATATTCAGAATGTCTACAATACAATCCAAAATTATTAAGCATGCAAAGAACCAGAAAAATCCCAATTCACAGTAAAAAAGGATAATCAAAAGATGCCAACATTGAGATGAAGCAGATTTTGGAATTATGACTTTAAAGCAGCTATTATAGAAATGCTCCAAGAAGTAAGGGCAAACAATCTTGAAATGGATGAAAGATGGAAAACCTCAGCAAAGAAACAGAAAATCTAAACAGTCAAGTGGAAATTTAAGGACAGTACAATAGCCAAAGTAAAACTTCAGTCCCCAGATGGGCTGAATAGCGGAATAGATATGACAGAAGAGTCAGTAAAGTTGAAGACAGATAAACAAAAATTATCCAATATGAATACAGAGAAAAAAGATGAGGAGGGGAGAGGAGGGGGAAGAGTAGAGTCTCTCCCTCTCTGGGAGAACAGCAAAAGATCTAATATTCATGGCATCAATGACCCAGGAGGAGAGTAGAAGTAAAGCTCAGGGAAAAAATATGTAAAAGAATAATGACTGAAAACATCTCAAATTTGGGGAATGAGCAATGGAGATACAGGATAAGAACAGAGCAAATGAAATGTGTGGAAAAAAATCATAAATGTCTGATATTGCCCCTTATTGTATGACCCAGGGAACTGACCTTGCCTTCCTGAGTCTTAGAGTCCTCACCTGTTAAAGGGGTAGACTAAGACCTACCAGAAATAAAGCAGTCATGAGCATTGAAGGAAATAATCTAACGAAAGCACTCGGCACAATTCCTAAGTCACAGTAAGTTCTCAATAAATAGAAGTCAGCAAAGTTGTTGAGGACGATGAGGACGAAAAAGAGAGCACACGATTTGGCGAGGGGAAGATGATCATCTGAGATAATTTTGGGAGCGTGGTCAGAACAGGAGTCAGACTCTCTTGAACTGAGGAATAAATGGGAGCAGAGGAAGGGGAGGAAGGCAGTGTAAACATCTATTGACAAAGTTTGGTGGTGAAACGCAGATAAGAGATGAAATACTTGCTTGAGAATGCAAACCTGATGGAAACGCTTTTCTTCTTTAAGATGGGGAATTTGATCCAGTTTTTTAAGCTAAAGGCTAAAAGCCAGTGGAGAGGAAGAGATGGATGCAGGAGAGAAATGGGATGGCTGAGGGCACCTGGCCCTGGAGAGTACAGGAGGGATTGGAGCAAACACACAGGGATTTTTGAGTGGGATGAGGGAAGTTCCTGCTAATTCAGTGGCTTAAAGCAGAAATAAGAAATCTAGTATAGGGGAGCAGATGTGGCTCAAGCGATTGAGTGCCTGCTTCCCCACATGGGAGGTCCCGGGTTCAGTCCGGTGCCTCAAAAACCAAGCAACAAGCAACGAATAAACAAACAAATGTACAAAAAAAAAAAAATACAACTCAGGAGAGTGGGTGTGGCTTTGTTGTTTAGCACCGGCTTGCAAGATCCTGGGATCAATTCCTGGCCCCGGTACCTAAAAAACAAAGTCTAGCATAAAAAGGACATAAGATTATTCTGATTTGCAGATAATATAATTGCTGTTCTGGAACAGTGATTCCCAATCTTTTCATATTATGGCATGTAAAGAAAATTACTATTTATAAGACATTGGAGTAAATCATAGGATATTTGGAGGCAGTTTTCTTTGGCTAGGTGGAAAAATTCATTATGTTTTTTGTATTATATAATTGTGATAATAAAATAAAATATAAAGTATTAAGTAAGATTTAAATACTCAATTTGTATAAAACTCTCAAGTAAATTATTCTTAATTTGTTTAACTAGAAATTTGAGCTTATGGAGACATATTTAAATGTAAAATTATATGTCTGAAAGAACAATAGGCATTCTCAAGATCAGTTCTTTAACGATCATCTCTTTCTAGTCAATATGAATAAGAAACTTTGTTCATGTAAGTTGGTGACTTAAAATATTTAATTTTTTTAATTTTTAAAATTTACAATAGCTGACAAGAGAACCTAACAGCTCTAGCATTCTTTCATAGACAGATGTATTATTGAAATTTGTTATAATAATGTTAATAGATTTTTGCAAGCAGTGAAACTTTTTCATATCATGTATTTCAAAACGGAGAGAAAGTTCTAATGTGAAGAAAGGGCATGCATTTTTGGAGCAGTCACTCTGCAGGTAGCTTGAATGTCACTAAAAAATCAAGGGCCACAAATAAGTGGCAGTATCTGGTAAGCATCAGGATTGAAACTGCCCACCTGGTGAAGTTCCTCCCTGAGCCATAAGCACCTGCACTTAGGCTGTGAGCTGGGCACTGTGGGCACCTGGAACCCCAAATCCTCCAACAGCTTCATAGGCTGCATGACCTCAGTGCACAGGGATGTGCCCTGTGGCCGGCACTGTAGGAGCTGTAGATGCCTCTTTGGCCGTGTTTCATGTGTCATCATGGAACTGGGAGTGCCGGATGTGGCTAATTGGACTCATTGTTCATGCTGAATTGTGCTGATTGCTAACAGTGACCGCACACAGTGAGATCTACTCAGCTGAGGGCACACTCAGGGACCCTCCAGGGAACCTCATGATGGCAGGTGACCAGCTGCAACTGGCCACACAAGACCTTCCCCGACTGCTGAGGCAGCCCTTATCTTACAGAAGTATCAGGAATGCTTGCTCACAGCAGACCGTGTATTGCAGCACACACCTTGGAAAGCCCTGATCTCGAAAACCCACGGGGATCATGGGTGAAAAAATATTGGCATTAATAAAAGAGTGAAAAGTGACAATCTATGAAAGATAACACACACACATATAAGGATAAATATCTGTAAATTACTGGATTTTCTATGTACTGTCACCAATGAAGAAACATCATGGAAAAAAAATTACATTAGCAACAAAAGAGCTGAAATACCTAGGAATATCTTAACAAGAAATATGAAAGCTATTTATGAGTAAATAGGAAGATTTTACTACAATGCATAAAAGAAGACTTCAATAAATAGAGCCATCCCATGTTCCTTCTGGAGGAACTGAATATTATAAAGATGCCAATTGCTACCAAATTAATTTATAGTTATAATATAACGCCAATCAAAATCCCAATGGGGTTATTTTTGGAATATGATAAAATCATTCTAAAGTGCATCTAGAGGACACACAGGCAATAATAACATACATTTTGAGGGGGAAATGGGTGGAGTTGAGGGATTAGGTTTTCCAGAAAGTAAAACACAACAGAAAACAATAATGCTATCAATTTGTTTCTACTATAAGAACAGACTAGTGGAACAGAACAGGTAGGTCAGCAATATGCCACAGAACATATAATATGATGATGATTAAAAAAAAAAAAGGCATCACAAAGCAGAAAGGAGGGGAAGGATTCTTCAATAAATGGTTTTAGATATTGATAGAGGTATGGGCAGGTTTGGAGGAGGGAATGAAGAGAAACTGGTTTCCTGAGTGTGTGTTTTTATGTACAAGGTCTTCAACTAGAGTGATTATATTAGTCAGGGTTGTCTAGGGAAACAGAACTGACAGGAGATATATGTAAATATTATGAGATTTTATAAAAATTGTCTCACAAGACAGTGGGGATGCACAAGTCCAAATTCTGTAAGGCAGGCTGCAAGCTGGGAACTCCGATGAAGGTTTTTGATGAATTCCCCAGCTGGCTAGCTGAAGTAGAGGTGGAAATTTTCTCTTCTGACTGCTGAAATCATCACTTCTCCTTTCAAAGCCTTCAACTGATTGGATGAAACGTCTCTCATTGTTGAAGGCAATCTCCTCAGTTGATTATAGAGATAATAAGCCATAGATGCAATCAACTTACTGATGATTTAAGTCCATGAAATGTCCTCACAGTAGCAATCAGGCCAGCGCTTGCTTGACCAAACAACTGGGCACATTACTTGGCCAAGTTGACACATGAGCCTCACTATTACAGCCATACTCCCAGCGTCTCCCCCAGCCTTCATTCTTTCCTTCCAGGGGGACAGGAGGGCTTAGGAGGATGAGTTTAGAAAAAAAGACAGAGGTCATGTGGCTAGCCCCTCCTCTCTCTCTTGGATCTGCCTGCAGAGAGGTTGGTGCTCATCTGTCTTCTGCTCTGTGGTCGCTTGGTGTGGTGGTTTCTGTCCCTGACCTTAGGGGCACCCGGCACAGCCTGGAATTGGGTGGGTGAAGCAGCTTAATCCAGGCATGAGGTGTGTGAGCAGATTATTTGGGCTACATAGCTAAAGTTACATGTTCTAATCAGCTTTATCAGAAATAAAGAAGGCACCCTCTGCTCACATTGTGTATTTATCTCATGATAGATTTCTAACTCACAAGGGGAAAAGGGTGTTATTTTGTTGGCCCAGCTTTAACCCCCAAACTGGAGCAATTGTTGGTTAGGTGGGGGAAATTTTATATCACAACATATGCCAAGATATGGAGAATAACTTTTATTAATTTTAAACTATTGAAAACAAAAACTGGAAAAAATATCAAATTTCTGGATCAGAGAAGACTCTATGATTAAAAGCAAAGGATATGACCCCAATGACAAAGATGCATAGACCTAAAAATATTTTAAAATATCACATTCATATAAAAAGTAAAAGCAGAATGAAAAGGCAGTGACCACATGGGAAAATTATTTCCGGTAAATGTTATAAATAATTGCTACACTAAATTTATGCAGAACATAGACAAAATGATGAAGAAAAAGAATACTCAAAGGATGAATGGGCAAAGAACATAAATAAGCAAGTCACAAAAAGGAAGTTACAAATAGGTAATAAATATGTGAAAAATGTCAAACACACTACTGATCTAAGAGATAAAGTTAAATGAAATACCATTCTTTATCAAGTTGGAAAAATTATAAAGTGAGACTGTCCAGTCGTGGTGAAGGTATAATGAAATGGCCACTATGTCTGCTGGTAGGGACATAAATCAGCACAATTTTTCTGGAAAGAAATTTGGCAAAATTTATCAAGACTCTTAAAATGTTTATACCATTGATCCTGGTAAATCGAGGAATCAAACATAAGGAATTTGCAGAAATGCAAAATAAAGATTTATGTCCCAAGATTTTTATAATAGCACAATAAATAGAAAAATACATGCCCAACATTAGTAAAGTTTAAGTATACTATCATATAATGGAATATTATGTAGCAATTGAAACTAAGTTTACAAAGAGGTTTTTAAATTACCCAAGAATATTTTAAAAGTATAGCTTTCAGTAAAAAAAAAAAAAAAAAAAAAAAAAAAAAAAGTTTTAAGAAAGCTTGTGAATAGATTTAAAATTCAGCAAGATTGCCTAAATTAGAAGTAGGTGAGGAAGAGAGGATAAGTATAGGGATCTTACACCCAAAGCATGAGCAATAAAAGAAAAAAAATAGATAAATGAGACCTCCTCAAAATTAAACACTTTTGTGTTTCAAGTGGCTTTGTTAAGAAAGTGAGAAGGTAGCCTACTCAATGGGAGAAAATTCTCAGAAGCCATGTATCACACAAGGGTTTGATTTCCCTGTTATTTAAAGAGATCACACAACTCAACAACAAAATGATGAACAACCCAATTTAAAAATGGGCAAAAGCAGTGAATAGACATCTTTCCAAAGAGGAAATACAACTGGCCAAAAATAATGTGAAAAGATGCTCAACATCACTAGCTACTAGGGAAATGAAGATCAAAACCACATTGAGATCATTTCACACCTTACAGAATGGCCATTATTAAAAAAAAACAAACAGAAAACTACAAGTTCTAGAGAGGATGTGGAGACATAGGAACACTGCTTCACTGTTGATGGGAATGTAAAATGGTGCAGCCTCTGTGGAAGATATTTTAGTGGTTCTTCAGGAGGCTGAAAATACAACTGCTGTGTGAACCGGCAGTTCCGCTACTAGGAGTATATCCAGAACTGAAAACTGTGACGCAAACAGACATTTGCACATCGATGTTCATAGTAATAGTCACAATTGCCAAAAGATAGAAACAACCTAAGTGCCTGTCAACCAATGAATGGGTAAACAAAATGTGGTATATACATACAGTGGAAGACTATTCAGCTGTAAGAAGAAATGAACTGGGGAGCATATGACAACATGGATGAACCTTGAGGATATTATATTGAGTGAAATAAGCCAGACACAAAAGGATAAATATTGAATGGTCTCACTGATATGAACTAAATACAATGAGTAAACTTATGGAGTTAAGCTATAGAGTCTAGGTTAGTAAGAGACAAAATGTGGGGAGAGAAGAGGGAGCTGATACTGAATGTAGAATGTTTAATAAGGTCAATTGTAAATGTGTGGTAATAGAGTTAATGGCAGTACATTATAATGAATATAACTAACACTGCTGAATTAAAAATGTGATTGTGGCTGAAAGGGGTAGTCTGGGGAGGTTAATGTTAATTGAAAGAGAGCTAGAGGATAATCTAGGGACTGTATAACAGTGATTTTGGTGGTAAATGAGGACTGTGGTTAATAATATAAATACAAGAATGTTCCTCTATTACAAGGTGTAAAGAATATGATGATACATGGGAAAAATACAATTACAGTAACTCATAAATTATAGTTAACGGTAATATTGTAATATTTTTGTAGCAAAGGCAAAGAACGCTAAAGGTAAAAAAAAAAGAATATGGGATTTAGTTTTATGAAGATATGAATATAATCAAGTATTTTTTCCTTCAATTTCTTCATTAACAAGGAGACCTTGGTCGTGTCATTTAACTAACCTGTGCTCGTTTATTTAGCTTTCTGAACACTGGAGAAATAATTGAGTTTGTTTTTAGGATTAAATAAGATAAATGTGCCTGGACAAGATTTTTTAAAGTAATGTTTCCATGATTTGTTAAGCTGCCCTTTGTCTGTTATTTTATATTTTAAAGTTGAAATAAAGTTCAATTACAAAAAAAGAATAGGGCCAAAATAAGAGCTGGAAAGAACCTATTGCTAAAATGAAAACAATTTCTGGGGTCTGAACATTGGTTATGGATGGGCTATAAATAGGACTTTTTGCAAATGCAAAAGGAAAGGTGTTTAGAACATCCCAGTGTAGAACTTGTTGGGACACAACATGAGCTAAATAAAAGGATTGCCAGGCATGATTGAAGGCCCGTGAGAGGTCGGGCAGCATGCGTCTGTGGCGGATGTCTGTGATTTTTCCCCAACAACTCTCACCAACCTGAAAACAGCAGTAGCTGCATCAACAGAGGCAAAGAAAATGTCTTGGGCAAATTTAAGGTTGGAGATTGACATAGTGCAGGTGGGAGAAAGCTAGTGAAGGCATCTGGGTGCTTGTTTGAACAACTGTAAATGTATCTGAACAACAGAAAGGTATTGAGCACACACTACGTGTCAGGCACTGTCCTCGTCATTCTTGGAATACATCAGTGAACATAGCTGAGATCTCTAAGCTTGTGGGGTGGGGACAGAGAATAAATAATAAGAACATTTGTGTGCTTAGGAACAAAATAAAATGCTGTAGCACCAGGTGTAGGGGATTGAGGGTGTGGGCTGGGATGGGGATGGGCTGGTCAGAAAAGACTTAAAGGAGGTGAGGAGTGAGCTGTGCAGGTATCTGGGGGAAAGAGGTCACGGGGTGAGGGCATCTGGGTCATCAGGTTCTAGAATGGGCAGTGAGAAAAGGAAGATGAAGCAAGGACAGAATTCATAGATGGAGAGAACAAGGAGGGTTGAGGATACTGCTCTTGAGGAAGAGAGAGAAAGGGAAATCAGGAAGCTATTGCCTCAGTGGGGAATTCCTGAGTATGGAATCTTTGAGATTCACCACTCTTACCTTAAACTCACTCCATTCCCTCGCAGAACTATTTTTAAAATTTCCAATTGCACATGTTTCCAGAAGTGCAGCCCTTTCTCTGCTTTGATTTCAGAGCAAGTGTTATGTGTGCTGAAAATTACGATTTTTGTAGGAAAGAACTCCTTGATAAAAAAATTTAAAAAGAATCGAGTGACTCACACATTCAAAGGTGCTTCTTTTAGAGGTTTAAAAATAAAGATAGACTTGTAGGATACATAATTGTACAAATAGGATGATCACAACTCTGTCAGATTAATACCATTATCCAAAAGCATATCATAGGGGGAAGGAAAGGGGGATGGAAGGAAACACCAAAATACCTTTTGGGGTTGTCATTGGGTGGTAGGACTACAGGAGTTCTTTCTTTCTTTGTTTCTGCTTGTTTTACTTTTATAATGGACGGGGCATCCTTTATTTAAAAACAGGCTAGGTTTTCCTCAATGTTGGTTAAATATAGCCCTGCTAGAAAGGAATGGAAAAGGATACAAACAGGGAAACAGATGTGGCTCAGGTGATTGGGCTCCCGTCTATCATATAAGCGGTCCAGGGTTCGATTCCTGGGGCCTCCTGGTGAAAGGCAAGCTGGCCTGCGTGGAGTGCTGGCCTGTGCAGGAGCGCTGGCCTGTGCAGGAGTGCTGGCCTGCTCCGAGAGCTGGCACAGCAAGATGATGCAATAAAAAGAGACACAGAGGAGAGACAATAAGAGACTCAACAGACCAGGGAGCTGACGTGGTGCAAGAGATTGAGTGCCTCTCTCCACTCCGGAAGGTCCCAAAATCAGTTCCTGGTGCCGCCAAAAAGAGAAGACAAGCAGACACAAAGCAGACAGCAAGGGCAAAAACGATGGGGGGTGGAGGAGAAAGAGAGAGAGAGAGAGAGAGAGAGAAAGAAAGAGAAAGAAAGGAAGGAAGGAAGGAAAGAAAGAGAAAGAAAGAGAGAAAGAAAGAAAGAAAAAGGGATACAGACAAAATAGGAACTGAAAATAGCAAATGCATGAAAAGATTCAATGTCACTAATAACCAAAGAAAAGAAAAATGACCCTTTTGTAATTTACCTTGTTTGCTCATTAGATTGGCAATTTTTAAAAAGGTTTTTTTAATGTGGGATTGAAAAAATTGAGGTGAAGAAATAATCAATGAAATTGTTTAACAAAATTTCTGAGAACTGAAAGAAGTTAAAGCGCTCAAAGAATGGCCATCAAACATAGATGAAAATAGATGCCCTCATGCATATCCTCATGAAATTTCATAACACAGGGGACAAAAATAAGATCCTGTAAGTTTCCAGAGAAAAAAGAAACCAACTTACATAAAAAAGGATCACAAATGAGAAAGGCTCTGGATTTTCCAATAGCAGAACTGGAAGCAAAAAGAAAATGGAGACCTGTCTTTAAAAATGTCTGAAGTGAAATAATGTCCAACATATTTTATACCCATGAAACTATCAATCAAATGAGGGTAGAATAAAGACATTTTCAAGATCTCATAAATTACCCCACCCCATTCGTTCTTTTAAGGAAAGCTACTGGAGGGTGTGTGCCACATAAGCTGAGTGAAAAAAAAAAAAAAAGAGGGAGAAGACTCAGGCAAGAAAGCATCCAGGAGGTATTAAATGAAGATTCCCAAATGGCAGCCAGCCAGGATTGGTTCACTGCGTTGCTTAACAAACCCAAAAAGCTGTTTGGCTCTTCAAATGATGGGCACATATAACTTCTATTAAGATCAAAATTTTTAAAAAAGAAAAATTGAGACCCAAGAGTGAGGGTCCCTCTTAGACTGACTGTTCTTATAACCTCTGTTGACTCTTCATGACTGGAAGTTCACGTCTCATTCTCTAAGTTGGTTAGGTAGACATGTGACATTTTCTGTTTCTAGACCAAGCGGATGACATTCTTTATTTTGCCAGCAGTTCTTCACATAAACATAAATTATCAATAAATTGTTAGTTTGTGCTTCTGGAGTTAAGCCAAGTACAATTCATTTTCAAGCATTTAAATGAAATCCTTAATGTCAAAGCCCTAAAACTGCAGCTGTTTGGATCCCCCCCCCACCCCCCAGCAGGTTACCACGCCTTTCTCAGGCTTTTGTTGCCGCGCTGCCGCTGCTGTTTTGGAGAGCCTATGACAAAAAGAATCAGCTGAAGGGTGTACAAAAGTAAAAACCAAATTAACTTACTTTTTTTGTTAAAGAAATAAAATAGGTCCACTTACCTGCATTTTAGAGGAAGCACAGGAGTCTTACACCTTTATTCAAGAAGTGGAACAAACATGAGGGTGGTCGTGGGGGCCAAAGTCCACCTTTATGGGGTGTCTGGGCTTTGGGCCAATCACACTGTGTAACCTTCTCCTCTTCCTTCCTTGCCCCTCCCATTCACACGCATGCACACGCACACATACACACACGCTCACGTACATGCTAATGCAAAAGTACCTGTGTGCTCACACGTGTGCATGTATGCACACGCACAACACACTTAAATGTTTTCTTTCAATGAAACTTTACTGAGACCCTTGATGTGCTAGGCTTTGTCTTGGGCACTGGGAGACACAAAGATGAAAATTCAGTAGTCTTTTGTCTGTATATTTAGCATAACACTTTATAGATTAACCAAAGATTTTGACTTGCCCGGTCTCATTTGATCCCCATAAAAACTTGGTGAGGGTGATAGTGTTATTTTCTTCTTATGATATGAGGAGTCTGCAGTGCAATAATTTGCCCAACAGCGTACAGCTACCGCATTGGAACCTGAAACTCTGTTTTCTACTCTATATTGGTTATATTTTTACTGTATCACCAAAAAAAGAACCTTGAATGGTAAGAAATCATGCAGCTTGGGGGTGAGCGTGGAAGAAGAGAGGATCATCTGTCCTTTGCACTAATAAGCATGTGTGTGTGTGTGTGTGTGTGTGTGTGTGTGTGTGTGTTGGTGGTGGTGGCTGGGCTGGCTGTGAGTCCTCAGGGCCCATCCCGTGCTACCAGCACCTTCCTACTCAGGGAGTCCCTGCCTAGCCTCTGGTAGTAATAGGATCTGCTAATTGTTTGCTTTGGGGCTCAGTCAGCTAGAAACATCCTTTAATTTCGCATTTAGTTAGTTAAGAAAGAAAAATTTTGGAAAAAATGGAAAAATAAAAAATTTAATAAAGGGCCAAAGAATGAGGGAGAAAAAATGAAGGGAAGTCGTGGTAGCTTGGAGCTGTGTAGGCCAGAAAAATATGTTCTTAAACTTAATCCATTCCTGTGGGTGGGAACCTGTGATATGGCCTTTTGATGAGGTTACTTCAATTAAGGTGTGACTCAGCTGAATCAGGATGGAGCTTAATCCTATTATTGATGTCCTTGTAGAGAAGGTCACAGAGAGAAAGAAAGTGGGAAAGAGCAGCCAGCAGCTAGAAGTCAGTGGAACGGGAAAGAGAAAGGAGAAGCCAGCGAGGCCGCCATGTGCATTGCCTTGTGACAGAAAAGCCAAGCACCGAGGATCACTGGCAGCCAGCCCTACAGTGCCACACTCTTCTGGAAAAAAGCATCACCTTGATGATGCCTTGATTTGGACTTCTCTTAGCTTCAAAATTGTAAGCCAATAAATTCCCGTTGTTTAAGCCAACCTATTGCATGGCATTTGTTTTTGCAGCTAGGAAATGAAAGCAGAAGTTCACATAGAGAGATAAATCCAAGGGGAGGGTAGGAGTCGACAAGTGACTGAAGAGAAAATAGAAACATGACAAGATAAACAGTCAAAAGAGGAGGAATAAGATGTCCAAGAGAAAGAGCGAGAGTAGATTCTAAGGTGGTGCTAACTGCTTTGGTCAAAATTGCCTAATTAAAGACAATCAAAGAAGACTAAGAGACATGACAACTAAATGCAATACATAATCCTGGCCTAGATTCTGTCCTAGGAAAAAACTACTCTAAAGGACAATATTGGGACAATGGACAAAATTGGAATAGATTATAGATTGGATTAAAGTATTGTATCAATGTTAAATTTGCTGGATTTGATAACTACTCTGTGGACATGTAAGAGAAAGTCTTTGTTCTTAGGATACACACAGAGAAGTATATAGAGGCTAAGGTGTATAAAGTAGGCAACCTACTCTCAATTTATTCAGGGAAAAATTATACACATACACACACACAGAGAAAAGAATGAAAAACAATTGTGGTGAATCTGGATAAAGGTTATATGGGATTTTTTTGTATTATGCTTGCAATGTTTCTTTAAGTATGAAATTATTTTGGAATAAAAAGTTAAAAACTATTTTCCTGTTACATTATACACCCTTAGAAGTTCACAATAGCCTATTAACTACTGTTTGTGACTCTTCTTTAGCTTTAAACCTTATGTTAAAGTTGGATTATGTTCCGCCTCAAAAGTTACATTGAGGTCCTAAGCCCCAATACCTCAGAATGTGACCCTATTTGGAAATCTGTCATTGCAGATACAACTAATTAAGATGAGGTCATTTGGGAGTAGGGCAGGACCCTGATTCAGTGACTTGTGTCCTTAAGAGAAGAGGAGAAGACAGACGATGGGGAGGATGCCGTGGGATGATGGGGGCAGCCGTAAGCTGGCTAATCCCCAGCATAAGAGGCAAGCAGGGGTTCACCCTCCAGCTTGAGAGGAGCATGGTGCTGCCATCACCTTGATTTTGGACTTTGGCCTCCAGAACTGTGAGACAACACATTTCTGTTGTCTTAAGTCACCCAGTTGATGGTGCTTTGCTATGGCAGCTCAAGACATGGCACTAAGGGCCAAGAGGCAGTTATTCCCTGAGGAGCAGGGAGGGTAGACAGGCCATACCTCCCCCATAGTAACCATGTCTAACCCTGCAGTAAATATCTGAAGTCCTAAGAATTCCTGTATTCATGAGAATGATGACATGGCCATTTTTGAATAGATTTCTATATTAAATATTTCAATTAGGGTGTGTTGAGGTGGATAAAGTGTTCTCTGCTTGTAGGTACACATATTGCTGAGGCCCCACAACTTTGTATTTGCCCTGCTCAGTATCTCCCTTTATGCATGATGTGCTTGACCCTGGGATGGAATGTGCTATGTAAATGCTGCTTCCATATTGTTTGGGGTTATTTTACTGTTCATCTGTATGTCTTCCCCTTATTGTGATGTGTGGTTTTGATTGCATGCTCCCCAAGACCAAGGAGTGTGTATGTCTCGCATGCTTGTTACAGAGTTCCGTCACCGGCCTGAGTTTGGCCAGTCATCCAGGTGACCTGTGAATAAGAAAAATGAGCAGGTAGGAGAGACTCAGGAAGGGCAAGACAACAATCACACCGCGGTTAGGCAGAGAGCCTGGGGGCTGCTTGAACCAAGTGCAGAGAGGAACAAAGGCCTTCTCTGTGCCAAACACAGAGAATTCTGAGTCTGAATTCTCCTTATACAGCCACCACTGACCTGTCACCCTAAAAAGAGATTTTGTTTGCTCCCCCAAGGAATCAATAAAAATGGTTTGAGAACAATATCCTATTGTGTTTCTGATGAACCCTCAAAATGGGATTGGAAAGCATTAAACAGGACTGGATTGCCAATAAATGATATGTAAGGACATCAACATATAAAAAACTTTTATGTCTGTCTCAATTATTTAATCTCTCCCACTTCAGATGCACATCTTCCCTGCCCTGGTGTTAATAAACACTGACACCTGAAGTGAAGCAAGCAGTTTCCATATCCTTTGGAAATGGAAATGAAGGTGTCAGGGGAGCATAGAAAATAGAAATGGGGAACTACCGTTTGCTATAATAGCTGCTAATTAAAAATTCACAATAATATGTCCAGGACCACGAATTTATGCAGCATATCTTCTGAATGATAAAAGCATTTGTCAGATTGGGCCTTTTGCTCTGACAGCACAAGCAGTTCAGGTGTGGAGATTGTGTCAGTAGGAGTTTTTTGAGGCTGGATGGTCCCTAAAATTTTGCTTTTGTGGCAGTCTTAGGAATATAGCTGCTCCATGTTGGAAGGGACCTTAAAGAAAATGAAGTCTAACACTGCCATTCTCCAGTGAATGGAATACAGCCCAAAAAGAGGAGGCAACTTGCTAAGGTCAAAATAATGGTTTATGTCTGTGTCCAGAGCAGAGCTGAGGCCTGCCCTGTGATGCCTCCCCTAGTAAATACCTTGTAGGCTGTTGACACAGCTGCAACAGGTGAGAAGTCAGACATCCTCACGTGATGCAGACAGGCACATGATTTAGTGGAGAGGACACACCGATCCTGTGAAGGACAGGACCATTCTTTACACTGAGGCGCCCAAAGCTCTGGAGGCAGATGCGAACACCCACGATCTGTTATCTCTAGGGGGTGAAATTGATTTTCTTTTTTTCTTTTACTTTTAAAAAATTGGTAATTACGGTGTTTCTCCAACAGTGGGTCTTTTTTGTTTTTGCGCTTTAAGAATAAAATATTTTAGAAACGATTTCAGGAAATGGTGGTGGGAATGGGTTGTTGAATCAGAGTGAAGAGTGTACAAGTTGAGGTGGGGGTGGAGATCAAAAACTTAAGGCCTGGTTGTTGTCTGCTTTAGCCAGATGTTTGAAGTTGCTCATGGCAACAGTGGGAGAGGGGTCAGAGAAAAAGCTGTGAGTCGGGTGCCAATGTCTTCAACAAATGGGCAGGGATGTAGGGGCTGTACATGAAATCAAGGGTAGTGGGTGACAAATAGATGGCATGGACTTCAGTGGAAAATAAAAGAATTATGCTCTTGAATTGGCAACAGTCACTGAAAGGGGAAGGGGGCATGTGGATGAGAGCCCAGTTCACCATAAAGACAAGGAGATTGAGTGAATATTTTGTGAGGAGGTTGAAGGTATAGGGTAATTTCTTTTTTTCTTTGCTTTTTATTATGAAATATAACACACAGAAAAAGTACAACTAAACCTAAATATACAGTATAACAATAACTATAAAGCAAATAGTCATGTAACTACCAACCTGTTGAAAAAATAGATCATTGCCAGTCTCCCATATGCATTCTGTCTGTCCCCTACTTATTACATCTTCCTCTCTCATCCCTAGAGTTAATCACTATCCTGACTTCTAAGGCAATTACTTCCTTCCTTTTCCTTATAATTATTGAACATTTTTCTCATTCCTCTTTTCCCCTCTATGACTTTGGAAATTATACATTACTTTAGATATGACAAACCTGAATCCTTAATGTATCAAAGTCTAGCGTTACCCTCCTCAAAGACAATAAAAAATGTAGAATGCTTTAATTCCATTTACCCTTCTCCTGACCTATATGCTATTGTTTTCAGGTATTTTAATTCTGTACACTTTAAAAACCCCAAGAATTATTATTGTTGTTTTAAACTGTTAGTGTTCATTTAGCTTTACACATGTATTTTCTACTTTCTTTGCCCTTCTTTCCTTCTTGGAGCTCTGCCCTTCTATTT